>JAACNH010000619.1:0-53761 GCA_019447015.1 Hymenochirus boettgeri | reverse complement strand
AGTATATGTATTAATACCAGTAATTCTCAATATTATATAGTATCCCCATACCAACCAGAATTACAGTATATGTATTAATACCAGTAATTCTCAATATTTTATAGTATCCCTGTACCAACCAGAACTACAGTATATGTATTAATACCAGTAATTCTCAGTATTATATAGTATCCCTGTACCGACCAGAACTTCAATATATGTATTAATACCAGTAATTCTCAATATTATATTGTATCCCTGTACTGACCAGAACTACAGTATATGTATTAATACCAGTAATTCTCAATATTATACAGTATCGCCGTACCAACCAGAACTACAGTATATGTATTAATATCAGTAATTCTGAATATTATATATTATCCCTGTACCAACCTTAATTACAGTATATGTATTAATACCAGTAATTCTCAATATTATATAGTATCCCCGTACCAACCAGAATTACAGTATATGTATTAATACCAGTAATTCTCAATATTATATAGTATCCCTGTACCAACCAGAACTACAGTATATGTATTAATACCAGTAATTCTCAATATTATATAGTATCCCCCTACCAACCAGAACTACAATATATGTATTAATACCAGTAATTCTCAATATTATATAGTATCCCTGAACCAACCATAACTACAGTATATGTATTAATACCAGTAATTCTCAATATTATATTGTATCCCCCTACCAACCAGAACTACAGTATATGTATTAATACCAGTAATTCTCAATATTATATAGTATCCCATACCAACCAAAACTATAGTATATGTATTAATACCAGTAATTCTCAATATTATATAGTATCCCTGTACCAACCAGAACTACGCTGTGCCATTTCATGCTCGGTATTCGAAACATTCAGTTCTTTCCTGTAATGGGTCGTTCGATCCAAGACGGGCTCCGGATTTGTTCTTCATTACTTGGATGACTTTTTGTTTGTAGGCCCGCAGGGGTCTCAGCATTGCCTTTACCTTCTTCAGTCATTCAGGTTTTGGATGGCCAGATTCGGAGTCCCTCTCTCTGCCGAAAAGACAGTGGGCCCAATGACTACTCTCTGTTTCCTCGGTATCGAGATAGATTCTATCAAGATGGAATGTAGGCTTCCTAGAGACAAGCTAGTTGATCTCCAGAAGGGTATTCGAGCGTGTATATTGTCATCAAAGGTTACACTGCTCCAATTACAGTCTTTGCTGGGTTCGCTGAACTTCGCTTGCCGAATCCTTCCCATGGGAAGGGTATTCTGCAGGAGGCTTTCACTAGCCACGTGCGGCGCAAAGGCGCCACATCATCACATCAGGCTTACCAGCGAGCTCAAAAAAGACTTAAGGGTATGGGAATTCTTTCTTGATTCATACAACGGGAGGTCTCTTATCCAGTCCCCGGAGCAGTCCAGCGAAGAGCTACAGCTCTATACGGACGCGTCGGGCTCTTTGGGCTTCGGGGCAATTTTCGGTAAGTCATGGTGCTCTGGTGGCTGGCCCGAGGACTGGAAGGTTTCAGATCGTTGTCGGAATTTAACCCTTTTAGAAGAAAGAAATTCAACTGCCGGCTGCCTACTGCCCTGTACTTTAGATCGTAAGTGCAGAGTAGGGATGGCCGGTTCGCGGATCCGAACCCGGATCCGCCGCGAATTTATCCCGTCCGCGAACGGCGGATTTTTCCGGATTTTCCACCATCCGAACTTCCGATTCGCGAATTTTTCACATTTTCGAAAATTTTCGAAATTACAAGTTTTCGCGTATTTTCGAAAATTTTCGAAAATACGGGAAAACACGTATTTTCGAAAATACAAGGATTTCTCTTAATTCCATACATACATATTTTCGAAAATTTTCGAAATTACGAGGATTCCGAGAAATACGAGTATTTTCGAAAATGCATATTTCCGAAAATACATGAAAACTCGTAATTTCGAAAATTCCCGAAAAAAAATATCGTTATTTCAAGGGTATTTTTAATTTTAACGGGTCCGCACGCGGATTTTTGAATTTTCGAATTTTTTCGAAAATTCGCGGATCCTCAAGCGGACCGTATTTTGAGAAGTTCGGACATCTCTAGTGCAGAGCAGTGATTGACAGAGCAGATGTTTTAATCTCCTGCTCACTCTGTCTGCAGTACACTCATGATCAGGGAAGAGGGATTGCACCTAGACTGTCTATTGGCTAAGAAGGGTGTGGGATGGCACTTCAATTCTTAAAAAAAAACAACACATTGCCCGGACCTCTGTGCGCACTGCGCACGTGCTGGCTCTGGAGCATTCAGGGCATTTTAACCAGCAAAAGATTCGGGGCACTTTCTAAAAGATCTGGGGCAAGTGCCCCCTAACTTTTATCATAGAGACACCACTGATTTGCCACTGTATTGGTACACTGAAAAAAATCAAATCAACATTGAAGTAAATCATCACACAAAAGAGATCAAACAAAGTTTCAAAATAAACATAACTGTGTTTGCAATCTATGAAACTATTTAATTTTCTCTCATAATCAGTATTTTCTAATTATATGGTTTAAGGATTAATTAGAAATAATTGTATGAGAAGAAATGTGTGCCATACTAGGTCAGGTAATCATGCACGCAAATTTAACCTTTTTATAGTGAGTGATTTTGTAAAGCAAAACCCCTTAGCATACAAATTAGTTGTCAAATATACAAATAAACATTTGTAATGAGGGTTATAGTGAAAGGAAAAAACATAACTAGTTTTTGTAAAAAAAAAAATATATATATTTTCATTAAGGGTGAGATTCTAGTGCAAAAAAGGCATAATGGTTTGCCTATGTAACACATACACCAGGGGTGGGCGATAAGTTTACATGAGAAACAGGTCCATCTTATTTCTATTTCTTATTATCATTCTAAAAGTATAATAAGTGGTATGGCACTAGTCAAACTCAGCATTTACTCAATACTGGGAAGGTGCTGGACAGAATAGGAAGAATCATGAAAAGTACAAAAAGAAAAAAGAAATCTGCAGCACTCAACTGGTTTCAAATATTAGCATATACAATCCTTTATTCTAGTATGTAAACACATACATATCAGGGATAATCAGTGTGCAAAAACATCATGTTAAAAAATTATTAAAAACCATATTAAGTACAAGTAGCAGCATAATGGGCTAGCAGCTATATATGCATAAAGTGCTAGTGCATGTAATACAAAAGTACTGACAGAACACTATAGTGGATGGCATAAGTGGCCAACAACTATGCATTAAATAAACAGTACTTAGGAAAGCTGCATAGGATCTGTGCCTAGAACTCTATAGAGAATCACTTCACTTTGTATATACTGCTAGAAGCAGGTTATACATTTGTTATTGCAAGGGGAAATCCCCCTGTAAAGAGAGACCTGCTTTTAGCGGATAACATTGCTCTAAATTTGTATGAGCATGTAAATATTTAAAGGGGGCCCCTTTTTATCTATGTTTACATGATTTCTATGCTTTCAAGGATTATAATAATTTGTGTTTAATGTTTAATATATTGTTTGTGTTACTGGGTCCTTGTTGTACTGAAGCTTAAAGCCCATGCTCGATTTTCTATACTGTGCCTTTAAGTATTGCTCACACTATACTTAATGTACTAGGTTTTTAAGTTTACCGGCAGAGAGTCCGGCTGTCACTGTATCTTAGATGTGACATATCACGGCACAGACTTTGAAATGAGAGCATGCGCAGAAAAACTTTAGCATTTACATATGCGCCATGACGTGATTAATGCACGACATGACGTTTGGATGTCGTGACGTCCCTACCCCATTGCGTAAAATGACGCGACTGAATACCCGCGAAAAAAGCAGATGTTCCCGGTGTCTATAAAATGAAGGTAAGGGACAGGCTTCAGTACTTTTGAGAAAGCCAGAGGAGTCGGGCGAAACGCATTAGGGGGACCTACCATTTCCATTTATAATAGCAGTCATATTGAGGACAGCAGCATCAATACCCTCTTCCCATGGGACCTACCTTTTGATAAGTGCTGAGTTACACATAGGGACAGATAAGTACCATTTATTTAATGCATAGTTGTTGGCCACTTATGCCATCCAATATAGTGTTCTGTCAGTACTTTTGTATTACATGCACTAGCACTTTATGCATATATAGCTGCTAGCCCATTATGCTGCTACTTGTACATAATATGGTTTTTAATTATTTTTTAACATGCACACTGATTATCCCTGATATGTATGTGTTTACATACTAGAATAAAGGATTGTATATGCTAATATTTGAAACCAGTTGAGTGCTGCAGATTTCTTTTTTCTTTTTGTACTTTTCATTATGTCTGATCATAGATTGCTAAACTGGATTTTATAAAAAGATGTAATAGACCTGGTTTATTGTTTTTTTTAATTATTTGTTGCAATTTTTAATAGAAGGTGCGTAATATTTTAGATCCATTCCATCAAATTCAATTAATTTATTTATTAAATAAAACTAAATCAATTATCCACCCTTGTAGTTCCCCCTAAAATAAGAGTATAGTGCTATTATATCCACTAGGAAACACTTCTTTTCCAGGGTAAACAAAAAACCCAAATTTGATAATCTCTTTTTTTAACAAAAACCCTCCATCAGTTTAGCTGCCTGTCTCTGTACTATTTCTGTATACCACACTGCATTCTCAAAATAAGGCCTCACAATACAGAAATAGAATTATGTATATTTTACGCTATACTCTTACTACATGAAACTGTTTGGAGCTACTTAGTCTGTTGTCTACAATAGCTTCCAAGTCCTTCTCTATAGAGGGAACTTCTAACTCTATTCCATTTAGGCTCTAAATAGCATTAATGCTGTTTTTGCCTAAATGAGCAACTTTGCATTTCTCAACATTAAAATTAATTTGCCACTTTGGAGCTCTATAACCAAGTTTATTTAAATCAGTTTGTAAGGTGGATACATCCTGCACAGAGCAATCCTGCACAATTTAGTATCATCAGCAAACACAGTAATGACACTAGCTCATTTATAAATAGGTTAAATAGGACAGACCCCTAAGGGAACACAACTAACAACACTGGTTCTCATTCATCCAGGTCATGGTATATCTGTGGCATTAATTTGGATCAACTGGACTTGAAGTTTAGCACCAGAAGACATTTCACTAGTCATCCGATTGGCTTTCCCAATTCAGCATTTTTAATTCTGAATTGAAAAAGCCAGTGTGTACATTGCAATGCAGTGTGCATGAGTTCTGCAACTGTCAGAGAGGGCTACAGGGACACGTCCTGCGTTCTCTCCTGTCTTCTGATGGTTTAATTGAAGAAGGGGAGTTAAGACATAGCTGTTTACCTCCCATTATTTCATTTAACTGAAATAAGGTAAGTCAATTTTTTGGGTGAATATACCCTTTAAAAAGTAATTTGGGATTTGATTAAATATTCCCAGCAATGATTCTGCTTGCTTGCTTTTTTACACAATCTGTCCTTATTTGTTCTAAAGTTTTCTAGTAACCCAGTTAATTTTACTGTCAAAAATTCACTTTTCCTCTTACCCCTCTCAGCACTAACTACTTGATTACACAACAGAGGTACTGACTTATTCGCTTTACTGCTTATAGAGGAAATAAAGTGTGATGTATATTTGGTTTGCAGACTTTTAAACCCACTCCATTTAAATTCTGTGTAAAAAAAACCCATGAAAATAGCCCTACAATTAATTGTCTGCATAGCTTCTCTTAACTTGGTAAAGTTTACTTGCCTTCAATGTAATGGTGGCTCCTTAATATTGTTGTCTGTACAGCTTGATCTCAAAGGTAACCATATTATGACCACTATTCTTCAAATGTGCACCCACACCAATATTAGAAATATTAGTGATTACAAGTCCTTCAGACTGTACATGTATCCAGACCATACATACTGGCTAATTGTCTAATAGAAATGTCAAACATGGAATTTAGGATTAGGACCTTAAAAGGATACACATACAATTCTATTTATTATATAAATTACACAGGCCACTGCTACATATCCCTTGTTCACACTATCATAACATCTATCTACAATATTCCAGGGACTACATGCATACTGATGTAATATAGTTTGATATATATGTAATAGGCTTTATCGGGTTAATGTGTTATGAGAAGAAGCAGCAAATACAGCAAACATTTGTATTGTATTGTATTGTATAGGGACATAAAACCCCTGCTTCCTGTCCCTCACCTTACCGCAATCCATAGATGCACATCATTATTGCAATCCAAAGGCCTGGATGAATTAGCATAACTTACTGCCTCAGTCAAGATGGTAACAAGCACTTCCTGTCTTTAAAGTTGTTCAATTTGTATATAAAAATTTAGCCAATAGGTAACACGAAGCAAGACAACAGTACAGATAATAATAAAACAAAAAAATGTAAAATCATTTGAAGCATAACTTGTGATTCATGTCTTGGAAAATAAAAAGCTCTTCTGTATAAGTGAATTTATTGTAGATAGACAGATAAGAAGCAATTTGATCAAATGTCTTAAAATGAGATGCTGTGCACATTTAAGGGGAAAATTATTGGGTTATCAGATATTACTTGCTTTTTCTCGAAGTGTTCTAAAAAAGCTTTTAGGAAGCAGAACTAATGATTCTGGACGTATGTTGATTTTCTATCCTTAAATTCTTTAGCTTTTTTAAGTAAATATAGAAAAAAAGATGAAAGATATTGAGAAACATACTCCATATATTTCAACTTGCAAATTAGATTTTCAAAAAACAGTAGTGGCAAAGACTTGCACAGATGGAAGGTGAGTTTTGTGAAATAATTTTTCTCTTTCTTTCTCTCTCTTTCTTTCTTTCTTTCTTTCTTTCTTTCTTTCTTTCTTTCTTTCTTTCTTTCTTTCTTTCTATCTTTCTTATTAATGTGCAGCTAGTGATTAACACACTGTCACCCTCAAACTGTATTTAATGAATCCTGTTATCAGGTTTTAAACTGAATCAGAGGGTAAAATCACACTGAATTCTATTTACACTGATGAATAAGCAATGTGTTTAATTATAACACACCAGGAAAAAGGGAATATAACAAAATACAGAAGTAGAAATTCATGAAAAAAATATTTAAATACCTTGACACTTGCTGAAAATAGAGCATTTTCTGCACTTCCCCATACAAGAACAGACCAGTGTGAATAGCACAACATTATCTTGTGGTGCTATCCTTTTTTTATTGTTAAAAGATAACTATTGTGTGTATAAAAAAAAACAGTTAAAATGAAAAGTACTTGGAACAGGGATATAGGACAGAAAACTGATTCTGCCAGTCTTCCTCCTGGCTTCAGCACTATCTTTAATAAAGGAATAGTCCAGGACTAACCTGGCAAATTAATACTGCAGGTGCTGTAGCTCCTCAAAAAAACAATATTGTAAGGTAGGAATAATCAATCCTACCTCCCTGCCCAAGGTACTTTCCATTTTTAAAAAGTGATATTTTAGAGCATACTTATTCTTTAACAGTGACAGCAATATAAACATTAGATATGGATAAAACTACCTGATTTTGTTTTTTCTGGCTGAAGTACTGTACTATGTAAGGCTCAGCTCCCTTATCTGTACTATTAAGAAAGTGTCACTTACTGGTCTCCAGCCCACCTAGAAGAATGTTCCATATGGCAAATTTCTGACAGGACACAAGTAACCATGCTCCTCTTTTTTTCAAGAAGAAATTACCTCCTACAATGTCATTGTATCATGTAAGCAAAACAGGTTTCAGAAAAGGTGTTTTCTTATGATTTCATTCATGTGTGTATGACAAGAGACAAAAAAAGGGATGTGCTCCATGTGTAGTACCAAGTACAGGTGCGCCCGGAAAAAAACCCCACCAGGCTAGTAAAAAAAGGGGACCTTAGATAGTCACAAACCTTGTGGCTAACAAAGGCAAAACCCCCTAGCATCAAATAAATATGCAACCTGTTTAGGTGAATAGTGAACAAAAGGACACAATGCAAATTCCTAAAATATATAACATTTATTAAATAAAACTAAAACACATAAATATAGCTGGCCAGCTCTGTACGACAACCTTTCCCTTAAAAACTATATAGGCATCATAAGACAATCACTAGTCTCAACAAACTAGCTAAACATAGATCTATGCCACGGATCAAAGCCATGGACGTTGTAAGCAGTTTGCTGTCTGGGGGACTGGAGGATCGTTTACAGTGCCAGGGAACTGAGCGTCCAAGGAGCGGTGATGTATAGTTCCGTATACTGACTGTACTAGTTCTTAGATTATCGTGTGCACACAAATTGTTTTCTGTCCGGACCCAGACTCCAAAAAAGCTATAAGGAGATATATATGACGTAGATACACTGTTTTATCTTACTACTTAAGTTTGTCAACTGCCACAGAGACTATATATGTGTCCCTGTATCGAGATCTGGAGGATTGTATGTCCCATGTATATATGGACTTCAGTTTATGTTTATTGCTAAAATGTTACATTTTACTAGATCTATGTTTAGCTAGTTTGTTGAGACTACTGATTGTCTTATGATGCGTATATAGTTTTTAAGGGAAAGGTTGTCGTACAGAGCTGGCCAGCTATATTTATGTGTTTTAGTTTTATTTAATACATGTTATATATTTTTAGAATTTGCATTGTATCCTTTTGTTCACTATTCACTTGATCAGGTCCACCTCAGAGCCAAAAGGTCATATGTAGATCTGAGCTAAAGAAATAACTTATTACACTACCATTTCAGGTGGACTTTATCCATAAATATTATTAATAAATGAATGTATTTTTGGAAAGCGTTCAATAGTAACTAGAACTATAACCATTCCTGTCCATACCCCCCATCTGAAAAAATAAATGGATTAAATTTAACATTTGTTTAAAGCAGTTCAGTGCACACGGGTATTTTTTATATTAAGTGATACAAATATATATTTTTTATTTAATGCATACTGGCAATAGACCAAAACATTGACAGTATGCATTAAATAAAATGTTTTATTTGTATAAAATCATGATTTTTAAGCAGCATCAGGGCAAATCATCATACACAGGGTGAGTATATGGCTTGAGAAAGGGAGTGAATGTTCCCAAAAAGTTGCCAGTGGTTTATTATGATGTTTCTTCAACAATATATTCTATTGAGTGCTATTACATTTCCTCACCTCCATACAGGCAAGAGGATAAAAATTAGGGGTAGGTATAACTGTACCAGCAAGAATATAATATATTTAATAACATGTCCTTGTGGACTATATTACATAGGAATGACCACCACTAGCTTTAGAGAACGTATGACAAATTGGCAATATAGGTCCTCTGAAAACCAGTGAAAATATATCTAGCAAATGTGGTGACATGGTTGTAGCCAAACATTGCAGACTTTTTAAAACATACTGTCAGCATTCTCAAGTGGATGATCATAGAGGGACTAGTCCATAGGCGACACCAAACTATTAGCAACGAAATGGCCCTGTTACGGGCAGAAGAGAAATGGATTCATGATTTGGGAACTTTATATCCAAGAGGACTAAATGAACAGTGGGCATTACAATATTTCCTCTAAGTTGCACTCTGATAATTTTAACTTTGTACATTGATCTTTTCATGCTTTGGTCTCTAGAAGTTGTCCATTCTCCCCCTGTTCATGTGGAGTCAACTGTTTCTTCTTTTTCCTCCTGTTTCAGTTTATCTAGTTATTAATAAGAGTCCTATTTATCATCTGCCAGATATAATACAATGTATTTCATTTCTGTTTTTTAAAAAAGTTAAAAAAATGTTTTAACTTTTTAAAGTTTTTTTTTAAAACTGTGCACCTTGCACTTTTGCACAGTTGCACTTTATATTGTGAATTTACACGGCTATTTAGTGGTGTAGTTCTTGGTCTTTTCCTAAGCTTTATACAGTGTATTACCTTTTTCCAATTCGGCACTTTCTAACACTACAGCACTTTAGGGAGAGTGTTTGTTGGGTTCCTCTCCTCCTGTATATCTATTGGAACGTTTCGTCACATGGTTTGGGGGTGAGGTGAGGGGTAGGAGTTTTAAGGATGTTACGTATGGAGGTTCAGGTGTTTTGATGACGGCCTGCTATGGGGGCTGAAACATGTAAACTGATCTTTGTGGAATAAGACACTTTGCTTTATTTGCAAGACCCCTAAGTGGGTTGATTTCAGCATATTCTACTACATAACCTCTTCAACTGTACCCGGGCAAGCTGATTTATGATGCATATGTATATAGATTGATAGATAGATAGATAGATAGATAGATAGATAGATACACACACCAAATGCTAACATAAAAAATCACACAACTTTATGACTTTAGGACAGTGTAATGGGGACCAAATATTAATAAGACAAAACACTAACAACAATCACACAAGGTGAGTTTTCAGAAACAAGAAACATGATAGAACACATAAATATGCTTTAAAGTAAGGCTAGGGAAACCTGCACAGGATTGGCTGTTTCTAAAAAAAAATGATGTGAAAAATGTCTCTTATTAGAAATAAAATAGATAAACTGAGGGCACAAAACAGATTAGCAATGATAGGATAGTTCTGTAGGTCAACTGATGATGGTCTCCAGCCACCTAACACCTTTATTTTCATCCCCTGAGCCATCATACTTTAGTAACTAGGATACAGTATATAATTTACATATACACAATATACTGTACATTGAACCACCAATAGAAAGAAATATAAAGCAGGTCTTACTGTGTATTGCAGGAATGCAAACCAGCAAGTGTCCCTTGTCCCTTGAATTTGGAAAAGCCAAGGGATGCACAAATGTAAAACTATATATTGAAATATGAATACAACACAGTTACATTGAATACACAATGCAAATCCAGTTGTGACAGAGTCACCTTTAATTTTGTTTTCCATGTGGGTCTGCAGGGATAAACCTTTCCTCTTTTCCCATCTTTCCTATTTCTGCTGGCCAGCAAAA
Source organism: Hymenochirus boettgeri (assembly GCA_019447015.1). NCBI lineage: Eukaryota > Metazoa > Chordata > Amphibia > Anura > Pipidae > Hymenochirus > Hymenochirus boettgeri. The sequence goes on along the minus strand of JAACNH010000619.1, from coordinate 42,841 downwards.
TCACCTTTATCTTTTCTTGTTCCTATCTTTCCCTTTCGCTTATCCTACACAGTATTACAAACACTAAATAGAGAAATCCCTCTATAGTATCCCCTATACAGGACGCGTTCCTTATCCTGGGAAAATACTGGTTTACTATAAGTAACACAGTATATACAATAAGTAAATAAATATATAGGGGAGACCAATTAAAATATCCAAAGAATATCCCTTTAATCATATGCTGTCTACATAAAAGATATAAAAACTATAAGAAACGCGTAGCACTGTGTTAGCAATTGCAACATTTGCACTGTATTAGCAATATTTATTTGCACTATTTTTACTTTTGCACTTTAAACGGCACTGTACCACTTTATTTCAGTACTGGGACTTTTCTTTCTTACCTATCCCAGTTCTGCGGAGTGCTCTCTCTAGTAGTGGACAGTCCTCCCTCCCTATTGGTGTTCCAAGGAAAAGCTGCAACGGTCAGATCTATCTCAAGCTAGCCAGGAGAAAGTTTGCCTGCGACCTCTTAGGGGGTTCTGTGATAGGAAAACGGAGTGGAGACTGCCATCCTGTGCCCAGGTAGACGAGCCGTGACCAGAAAGCGTGGAAACCAACTGTGGGATCTAGCACCGGAGATATGGGAGGGAGAGTGCTGTGCCGCCAGAGGTTGTACACTGCGAGGTATTGGGAGTAAGCGGACTTACAACTAGCTCCAGGATTTTGTCCTTACATCGGAGGATAACTGTATCTTATACAAGCACTGTTATATGCTATTTCACTGGTCACATTGTCTTGTACACTTTAATATATTGATAGTTTTTATATCTTTTATGTAGACAGTATGATTAAAGGGATATTCTTTGGATATATTAATTGGCCCCCCTATATATTTATTTACTTATCCTACACAGTACACAGGGATGCAGAACAACTTTGTCTACATGGCATTGCTAGGGTTAAAAGCCATGCTGAATCTGATTTTAAACATGTTTTCATTTTGCTGTATTTGTAAACGATTAAATATAACCCTTACCTTTTGTACAAATGTTAAACCATATAGATGTATATATAGATATACCATATAGAGATGCATAAAATGAGTTTATGCCAGAAAGGTTTTTGTATGCACAATTTGGCAGTTTGTTTAAGCACATAGGTGTCTTAATGACTATCAGATGTGCACATGGATTTGCTAATGTTGTTTGTAAGATGGTTATTTGGTTTACAAGGTGTTTTTCTATTAACTGTGTAGACCTTTTTGCTAAATCTGTATGTTACAATAGATCCTTGTTATAGAAATTTTGTAGAAATAGCTATTTTGTATTATTTTTCATATTGTTGTATTTACTATGCAAAGCATGCTGGGAGACCTTCGGTATAAAAAGCTGCTCCCAGGCAACAAGGCTGTGCTGAGGCTGCTCTCCGCTAACATACCTGAGCTGTAAAACACTGCTAGAATCAAATAAAGCAATTGTTTTAATTTAATTAAGCAACTCATGCTTTATCTTTGCAAGAACCCTATCACACCAGTATTATACAAATACTTTACAATATATACCATCAATAGTTACATTATATGTAATGTACTACTGCACTAGAAATCCAATCTAATGTCTCTCAGTTGTTTATTACAGATATTACACATAGGTTAGAAAGACTACTAACCTTGGTGAACCATAACATGAAAGATTCAATCATGAAAGCAATTTTCAACAAAATCTCTATACAAACTATATTGAGAAATGATCTGTATAATATGTAACCACGATGCTCCTTTTTGTAACAGAGCTTTATGTTAATCACCTTTTCTAATATTGGATTTGACATTTATTCTACCACCATGTGTCTCAATAAATCTTTACACATAGCTGAACTGTTGTCGTCTTTAAAGCATAGCATGTACAGCATGTGCTCTGGATCACTGCTTGTGGCTCATCTAATAACAAAAAAAAACCACGTGTGGATTTCCAGTTCACATGTATTGATACAAATAGTAAGTGAGCTACATAAATTGAAATTAGGAGATTTCAAATATTTCCATGTAAGGCACCTTGACTGAGTATGTTTATAATATTGCTTGTTTAAAGATATTTCATTGCTTTCTTTCCTTGTGTGTTAAAAGACTGGAGGACACACATGCACAATATTTTTAACTCTATGAAATGAAAACTCACTATATTACACAAGTTTCGCTAGTATGCGGTCCTGCCTAAGTATACTCCAATCATTTTTAATTGAGTCACATATTGTTTCCCAGTCTTTTGCATATGTTATGGTTTAATAAGTAGAAACCATATCATAAGCATTAAATAATCATGATGTGTGTCTTGAATTGTGGCACATCTTAAACCTAGAAGAAAGTCCAGCTGTGTGCACATTGGAAAACCAGACAGCAACAGTATGTAACTTTGTGGGAAGCGGGACCAACAAAACATATCTGACTTAAACCAGTCACCTTATACTTTATATTTATTCAGACCAACAGGTAGAGAAGCAGACAGGTGCATATTAGTATACACTAAGGCTTAACACGTTTTGTTAAAGTAACACTTCCTCAGAAGCAATTGTTTGGTATAGTTTTCATTTTCAGAACCCTATTATTAGATTACTTATTCCAACCCTGACCTTTTTCATTTATAATTGTATATTATAATTATACTAGACATTAAGCCCGCTACAATAACAGGCGCTAGAAGCCCAGAGTGCCCCCTTAGTGTCCCAAGGCCATAGTCCTCCTCCATGTCCCAAGGCCAGGGCCCCCCTCTGTCCCAGTATGGATGTAAGAAACAGAAAAACATTTCAGCAAAAATAAAGAAAAATAAAAGTAAGTCTGGGGAATAGAACCTGCAACTTGTACATTTACTCAGTCATGCGAAAAGCAGAACTCTTACCTCTAGGTTAACAGATAATTTATAGAACACTGGTACATGTAGAATCTTTTACAATGAATATAATGGAAACAAAAAATAAAGGAAACTCTGGGGATTTGAACTTGCAAACTTCTGAACTGTGTGTTTCGAGAACTGGCATCTGGTGAGCCACCATGGAGTAAGCTGAACACTTAGGGCACGGCCACACTGCAACGCAAATGCAATTGCATGCAATTTTGTTGCATTTGCGCATGCGTTTTTTTCATTAAGTATCGAAAAACACATGCAATTGCGATTTAAAATGCGGAACGCAAATCGCAACGCACCCGAAAACACGTGTTTTTGGTGTGTTGACGCGTTTTCAATGATATGGAAAAAAACGCAAGCACAAACGCAAAAAAAGCGCAGCAGTATGGCCTAGCCCTTAGGTACATTTAGGAGCTCTATTTTTTTGCTTGGGACATAATAGAAACAAAAAAAGGAGTAGTCTGGGGTATTAAACTCATGACCTTCTGAATTGTGTATATTTAAACTGGGTGCCTTACCCAGTGCACCACCACTGAGCAAGCAGAATCCTAAAAAAATGGAATATGGAAGTCCCTGATAAGACTTTGAAAGCTGCTTGTTACCCTGCAGTTTATTTTCCAGCAACTCACACTGAATGTTTAATAAATGATGGTAACAATCAGCTTTCAAAGTCTTTTCAGGGACTTCCATATTGGTGTATAGAAAACACTCTGTGCATAGAGACAGTGAATACTGGGGTCAGGGGGTGTGGTTCTTTGATGACTTCATGGGCTGTGGGTTGTACTAGCAACAATATGGAAGCCTTCTTATTTACAGAATCTATTTCTCACATGTACTAAATGCAACTTACTAGAAGAATCTTACAATGTATAGGTATTCTGGGGAGAAAAACTTTCACATTAGGTTTTTAAAAATTTTAAGTTCTCCTTTAATTTTAGTGCTGTCCAACACAGCCTTTGCTTTCCCTTTTCTCTTATTTTTTAAATGTTTTTTGCCTTCTTTCTATACATCTCATACATTTTGAATATTTTGATTAAAAAATGTAGTATATCCAATTTTTATGGTATTGTACAAGGTTAATATTCAGCATCAGATGCAATAAGTGGTGCTTACTATGATTGTTTACCGTGATTCCATGGCACTTTTTACTGGCCCTTAACTTTAACTACCCAAACGTCTGCCATGCAGTGACCTTTGAAGAAGCTTCCAGGCTATATCTTATTCATCAGGGTTGGGAGAATTTTGATTGCCATTTGGAGTTAGGAAGGAATTTTTTCCCTTTTTTTAGCTGTTTTTTTTTGCCTTCTTCTGGATCAACTGTTAGGCAGGGTTAAAAAGGAGGGTGAAAAGGTTGGACTTGATGGATGCATGTCCCCATTCAACCTCAATTACTATGTTACTATGGATTCACTTTCAAAAGAGACATCCAGGAGCAATTGTTGCAAAATGTGAAAAAAATGTATTCAGCCATGTTTATACAAACAGCAACGTTTTGGGCAAGTCTCTGCCCAATCTCAAGCCTCAAGTGAGGCTTGAGAAAGTTATCTTTTATTATTGCCCTTTACCTCTCTAGCTTATGTATATTCTTTACATAGGCTTCCATATGAAACAGGTCAGTGTTTGTCACCCGGAAATTAAATGGCAATGTAAAAAGTGAATGGTTTCCATTGGGTCTGTACTAATTATATTTGCACTTTCCCTTCCCTTAAAACTATTGTTGAGAAAAGTCCTCCATGTGAAATTGATTTTGCTTGTAAACACTGCATGTAAACCTTATCAGGTGTAGCTAGCTCCTATCAAAAGTTAATACAAAAAAAGAAAGTTTTAACTACTTACCGTAACTTTCGTCCGTAGCACGGAAGTGGTTAGTATGGGTTACGCCCCCTTGTCTCCTGATTGACAGGTTGTGATTAGCCAATAGATGTTTCCCTACTCCGCCCCCTCAGGGTCTTGTATTCGACTGTCCGAGTAAGTCTGAAAGAAGTATATAAGGTATAAGAGGGAGGGAGCTAGACCACTGCTGTGCTACGGACCAGAAAAAGAGTTACAGTAAGTAGTTAAAACTTTCTGTTTTTCCCAGGTCCTACACTGCAGTGGTTATTTTGGGATTTAATAAGCTAAAAATAGAGGGAGGGAGACATAGAGATGCTAAACAAACTTTATTTACATGCTGCTGATAGGACATTCTCCCCAAATTTGGCTTGAGACGACATATAGACATCTAGACTATAATTTTTGCTAAATGTGGACATGGAAGTCCAAGTTGCAGCTCCGCGGATTTCTTCTGGGGAGGTTTTCCCTGAAAATGCCCAGGAAGTTGCAATTGATCTCATAGAGTGCATTGTTATTTTCTCTGGAATAGTGAATTCCTTACTTTCGTATGCCTGCTTAATACTGGATTTTATCCAGGCCGCTAGGGTTGGTTTGGAAGGTTTGTACCCTTTCCTGTTACCGGTATGAATGATGAAGAGGGAGTCTGTTTTTCTGAATAATGATGATGTCCTATCAATATAGGATTTGAGTATCCTACCCACATTCAAGGCTGGCGGTATTGGCTTTTAATCTTGTGAAGAAAATGTTGGTAACACAATGTCTTGGTTTATATGAAATTGAGTTACTACTTTGGATAGGAATGTTGGAAGTTTTATTCTGTCATTGATGAAAAGTGTGAAGGGTTCTGAGGCTCTGAGAGATTGTATTTCCACTACATTTCTGGCTGAAGTGATGGCAATAAGAAATAGACTTTTATTTGTTAAATTGGATATGGAACAATTTTCCAGGAGTTTGAAAGGTGATTCTTGTAGGAACTGGAGAACTAAGGTTAAGTCCCAAGGGGGAACTTGACACCATATTTGTGGTCTGATATGTTTTACCCATTGGAATCGATCGAATAATAAGTGGGTTATAAGCCCATTTGGAATCTGTAAGAGCTGAGATAGTGGATACTTGCGTTTTGAGCATTGCCAGGCTCAGTTGTTTCCTTAATCCTTCTTGTAGAAACTCGGTTATGTTTTCTGCTGATGGTTTCACAGCCTCCAGAAGTTTCCCATGCACGATAGTAATGTTTTGAAGTGAAGCTTTTTCTAGCTGCCATAAGAGGAGTTATGGCATCTTCAGATAGCCCTCTGGCTCTCATGGATGTGGTTTCAAGAACCAGGCTGCTAAATTCAGTTTTTCTGGTTGTGGATGGGTTACTGGTCCCTGGGTTAGACTCATGCTTTGTCGTATTTAATTTTTTGAAGGACTTTGGGGATGATCAGAAATGGAAAAAGATATACAGAAGTTGGTGTGATCCAATATCTGGATATGTTATTCCTGACCTGACAGTTTTTGTGTGTCGCCATCAGGACCATTTGGGGCACCCCCCATTTCTAGCATATGGTTAAGAAGACTTTTGGATTGAGATGCTATTCTCCTGGGTGAATGGCCTGTCTGCTGAGGTAGTCCGCTTTTGATTTGACTGTGCCTGGAATGTGGATTGTAGATAATTCTGTTAGGTGAGTTTCTGCAAAAAGGAGTATCTTCCTTGCAGTGTTCCATAATGGTGAGCTCCTTCTCCCACCCTTGTTGTTGATGTAAGCTGTTGCTGTGGTATTGTCTGACCGACTTAGTACAGCTTTCCCTTGAATGTGTTTTTGAAATGATAGAAGGGCTTCTAGGACTGCTGACAACTCCCTCAGGCTCTGAGGAGCTGATTGTAACTTTGTAGGCCACATCCCCTGAGAAAACTGCTGATTGAGGGTGGCCCCCAATCCTTGAGGACTAGCATCCGTTGTAATTGTAGTACACTTTGGAGTGGGTAGGCATAATGGAGTGTAGTTTGAAGGTATGGTCCACCATGCCAGATCCAATCGGATTTGAGGTTGTATAGAAATGGTTGTATGTGTGTCATGGCCCATTTGACAGTATCTAATGTTGAGATGAGTTTCCCTATCGTGTGTTGACACACCAAAGCTGTAGTGATTGGAAGACGGATGAAATTCTGTATTTCCGTTATAATCTCATTCCTTTTCTCTTGTGCAAGGGATATGCAGAGATTTGTGGAGTCCTGTAGAGCTCCTAGAAATTGGACTGTTTGAGTTGGTATTAGGAGAGAGGGTGTTTAAAGACATTGTAGAGTTTTCTGAATGTGAATCTGAAGAGTTGAGTAGTTGTCTGCTTTTATCAGTATATTGGCTAAGTACATAAATATTTGAATGCCTTGGACTCTGAGGTGTGTTCTCAACGGGATTAGGGTTTTTGTGAAGACTCTGGGTGCAGTTGCTAGTCCAAATGGAAGGGCTCTATTGATAGTGATTCCCAAGAATGGGGAATCGTAGGAATCTTCTGTGTTTTGGATAAATGGGAATGTGAAGATAGGCATCCTGAATGTCTATTTTTGCCATCAGTCATTCTGTGAAATTTGTAAAGCTACTGATTTCAAGCTTTCCATTTCGAATGTTTGAATGTGAAGGAATTTAAGTATTTGAGCTTAAGTATGGCTCTCATGTCCCCCGATTTCTACTTTTTTGAGAAAGATGTGTGTGTATACTTCTTTCTTGTGTTGAGAAGACAGGTCTTCCTCTATGATATCTTCTTTCTGTAGTGAGAAAAGAACTGATCTGAGAGCTTCCTTTGCTTGTCTTGATTGAGGAGGGCTGGATTTGAAAAATCTGTTTGGGGGTTGGTTGAGGAGGAACTCTATTTTGTACCCCTCTTGAAGGATATTCAGTACCCAGGAGTCTGTAATGTTTTGAGCCCAGACCTTCTTGAAAAAGATTAGTCTCCCTCCAATTTTTGAAGATTGGGCTTCCACACCTTCATAATTGACTGGGTTTGCCCCTGGCACTCTAATTTCATAAAAGCTGATTGTTGAGTTCAGATTTCCATGTTCTTTTCCCTGGTCTGTATTGTCTGGCTTCTTTAAATGTTGGTTGTGCTGAGTTTGAGGAAATGGGGTTCCTGAAAGTTCTGGCTACTGGAAGATTGTGTTTTGCAGAGTTGGCATCAATGAGTTCTTTGAGTTTGTAGCCAAACAGGAGACCACCTTCAAATGGGATTCTGGAGAGGTTTTTCTTTGCTTGAATATCTGCTTTCCATTGTTTTAGAAAGATAGCCCTTCTGACTGTGACAGAGGCAAATGCATACATGTAATTGTAAAGCGCTATGGAAGATGTTGGTGCTATATAAATCCATAATAATAATAATAATAATAATAAGTTGCTGGTTGTTATTTACTAAAATGTCCCCTTACCTGCAGTTCCCTGTAATTGAATCCAGCCATAGTTCTGATTCCCATGTTATTAGAAATGTTTATTATTTAACAAAAACACAGGTAGTAAACTACACTGGCAGTATGGCTTAAAAATTTTGCCACAAATTTGCTATTTCCAAATGATTAGAAATAAATGAATAAGGAAAAATAAAAACATTGCTTTCACCCATGAGTGATTTTAACACTGGCTATTATCTGGCCTTTAAAATAATGCAGAAACAGCCAGGTGACACTGAATCGCTTGCACTGGCTAGATTTTTTTTTTGTACAATCGGTGCAAGCAAGGGGTTAAAATCATGCTACACGATATTAAATCGATTAGTGCAAATTTAACTCCAAAAATTATTTTAAAAATGCTGTATCTCCTGGCTAAATCCACACCATGGTGAGTGGAAAAGGGTGTACATATCATTTAAATTTAGGTAAATTAAAACCTGATATCTCAGTAGAAATGTTATTTTCATCCAATACATGTACTGGAAAAGAATCTTCTTGAATTCAAAATTATAACAAATATCTCCTCCTATATTTTATGGATAATATTGCACAACCTCCATCAATAGAGATGCTCCAGGAATTTGGGTACCCTTACAAGGCTCTGTTGGAAGTGTGATGTACAGTATGTTGAAGTTTGTGATTGACATCCACAAATATTCATCAAAGCCTTGGAAATGCTGTTTTCTTTTCTTATGACAGTGTCATAAGACATTTAGTATTTATTCAAGAGCACATTCTTTAAAGCATTTTTGAAGAGACTCTTCACAAACACAGGCAGGGCTGAAAAGATACTTTGTATCCGTATATGTGGGAGCAATCAGAACTTGTGCTAGAAATTCAAAGCTTATATATATATATATATATATATATATATATATATATATCCAAGTACTCTGCATATCTGTAAATAGTGTTGTTAGTTAGTAGGTGATGGATTGAGTTTTGCAGCAAAATTTTGCCCCCTGTATTATAAATGATCACTGGTAAGCAGGGCTACAAACACCAATCATGAATATTTGTTTGTGTATCAGCCTCCTGACCATAAAAATCCCTGTAAATGTAGTAAGTGTCTCTCAGTGCCAGTAGAGTATTAGTAGTATCCGCTACAGCTCTTTGTTGCAGCAAACAAAATAAGTCACTCTATTCAACGATTGTAATATGAAGAGACTGGTTGTGCAGTTGAGGTAGAAAATATATATAAATAGGGATATACAGGGAGATTCAATAAAAGTTCTTATAGTTTAAAATGGTGCTAATTTTTCCCCAACCAATCAGATCTTATTTAACATTTGAAAGCTAACAACTGATTGTTTGGGGTAAAATTAGCCTGATTTTAAACGATAGGAACCCTGACTACAGCAGCACTAAAAATTAAAACGTCCAATTTATTATTCACATAATAATTAAATGATAAAATCATCACTGCATGGTGTTCAACACAATGTTTCGGGAGTCAATCCCTTTATCAAGCTTCACCATCAGAGAACAGGTTTAAATGACAATTACTTCATTGTTTCACTTAAATAACAGGAAATAGTTACAAAACGTATACACCTTAAGCATTTAAGAACCACAGTGCCACCCATGGTATATTGGGGAAATAACAAAACACTGAATTAAAGGAAAACATACAAATCATAGCCTTTGTGTAACCCTTTAGGGGCCAGTGATCCCAGTTTCTCAATCCACCATACTTCCCTTTATTTCAGACATTGTTGCCTGTCACCCCATTTTTAGGGGTCAGGTTTAATCTGCTGTAGTATGGTGAATCTGATCTCTTCTGCCCCATGACCTTTTTCTACAAAATGTTTAGGGACCGGAAGTGTAGTGTGCTTTAACAGAATGGATGATTTATGTTGGGTTAATTACAGCTTCAATTTCTGCGTTGTTTCCCCAACATAAATCAAAGCATAGGGGCAAATGAGAGCATAAATCACAAAGCGCGAGTCACAGGTATAGTACCCACAAATATTGAACATCCATCCTGTTTGCGGATGGATGAATACATTGCCTTTATTACACCTGGGGCAAAATATACAATTGAGGCAGGGATATGTTCCTTCCTTCCTACTCAACCAGGTAGGTTTATTAGTATTAGAGCCAATACCCTTTCCTTTGCCCTTATTAAGGTCCGCACCAATCGTTTTACCCTGTCTATAATAAATTAAAGGGTGGGGACTGGAATTCTCAGGGCATATATGTCTTAGTATTTGCCAATAATAAATACATACAATACAAGAATTGTGGAAGCACTCCAATTAGGATAATTTACAACTACATTTAGCGGAAGTGCTACTGATCTGGTCAAAACAACACGCCCCTTTAATGGGAGGTCCTCTGCCTTTAATATAAAGCACCGGATGGCCTCTTCCCTCATTTTAAAAAGCCTAAGGGCTTTGACCAGATCAGTAGCACTTCCGCTAAATGTAGTTGTAAATTAGCCTAATTGGAGTGCTTCCACAATTCTTGTATTGTATGTATTTATTGGGAGGCTTGGTCAAGCCTCCATGTGGTAATAGCACCCCCAACACGCCCCTTTAATGGGAGGTCCTCTGCCTTTAATATAAAGCACTGGATGGCCTCTTCCCTCATTTTAAAAAGCCTAAGGGCTGAGGGGGAAGGGAGAGAGCCTGTTATATGGATCCAGTGTGTAAGAATGAGAAATGCAAAAGTTTGCTAATCGTAATTGAAGTAAAAGAAATTGAAAAGGTTAGACGTTAGGACCTTCCAGACTGGGGTTACCTTGACGTGGATGGAAGGCTTTTCATTCATGTGATCACAGTAATGTATACTAAAACCCCTTTGTTTATAAAGTATGCCAGTGTGCAGATAATATGATATTGTATGGGGCCTAGGAATGTGCATTGATTATCCTTTCTATGTTTGTATAAATGTTTGACCAGATCAGTAGCACTTCCGCTAAATGTAGTTGTAAATTAGCCTAATTGGAGTGCTTCCACAATTCTTGTATTGTATGTATATATATATATATATATATATATATATATAATTACAGATTGTCAATTGCTCAGTAAAAAGGCTTAATTAAAATGGCTCTAGCTATCTATTGGATGTAGCAGTCAGCAGTAAAATGAATCTGACTTTGATATCTGACTCTGATACCGGACTTTGATATCTGACTCTGATACCTGATGAATGATATCTGATTTTGATTCTTGAATCTGATACCTGATAAATGATACCTGATGAATGATAACTGACTTTGATACCTAATGAATGACACCTGATACATGAAACCTGAAACATGAGGAATGATGTATTTTTCTGTACATTTTAGGACATGTGCAGACTGTTACATCCAATAGATAGTGCTTGTTTCTAGCTTTATTTTTCAGTATTTTTTGAGTTGGCTTGAAGAGCCAAATTACTGTTCTTTCTATTTCTTTCTTTTCGTCTTCTTTTCTTTTATTGTTCTGCTATTTTGAACTGTATCTCCTCCCACAGTTTTTAAGCTAGAGACACGAAATTCCGTACAGACATGCGGGACACATAGGAAAAGCTATTACCTAGCTAAGAAATTTGCGGAAGTGTTGCATCATTATCGGCAAGTTTCAGGACATTCTTTTCTCCCATAAACTATAATCGGAACAGTGCTCAAATGTGGATATTTCAAGGTTTAAGGGTCATTTTTATGACCATGAAACAATTAGTTGCATGGTCAGAAATGCAAACACTGATACTTCCAACCCCCACACAGACACAGGTACACACACCTACTAACCTACCTGTCCATTCCTGTGGCAGCCTTACTTAAAGGGTAACTATAGTTAAGAATGCAAAAAAACACATATCCCCCAACCTCTCACAGGTACACACACCTACTGACCTACCCTTCCATTTCTGTGGCAACCACATTTATACCTGCTCCAGACCCTTCACCGCATCTATCTTTACTTACTGGAGGAGGTTGAATTTGCAGCAAGGGATCCAGAGCTGTTAAGTGTGCACTGGCGGAACAACCACTTTGCTACCCCAGCTTAATACACAAAAGCTGATACATGATGCTTGAAACATGATACCTGATAACAGATACCTGATAACTGCCACCTGATACATGATAAATGATACCCAATCCATGATACCTGACACCTGATACATGATAACTAATACATGATGATGTCCTAAAATGGACACCATAATTGCAATCTATTAAAGTACATAAATAGGAAAATAACAGGTGAAGGATTAGGAAGTATATTACAAAATTGTATTTTGATTTAGAATTATACCCTAAAGGGGAACTTTAGTGGATGTATCATCTTTTAGGCTGGAAGGAAAGAAATGCTGCAGTTAACACATTACACAGTATCTACTGACCTATAGATGCACCATTTTCAAGCTAAAGACATGCTTAGTAGTAAGGAGCATGCTAGGAACCTTTTAAAGTGTTTTATTGGTAGTGACTCATCTTTTCGACCCTGTGTGTGGGGCCTTAATCAAGGCCTTAATCAAGCCAAGTAACTTGGGGGTATATAAAGAGCACAAGAAAAAATAAGTAAAATATATTGATTACCAATAAGTGTATGGTTATAAGCTAGAATATAGGCTGTGTAACATCAGTCAAAACATTTTTGGGGGCTGATGCAATAAGAGGTGCAAAAGTTTTCCCATGCTATTCATTTGTAGCAACCAGGTGTTAGGTTTTTACTGGTTCCCTGTAGTTAGATACCTAATTGGTTGGTTGCTGCATATTATTAGCACAAATGTCTGCACCTTTCGTTTCATCAGGCACTAAATTTACCATGCAATACTAATGGCTATTGGTTTTTCATGTAGGATTAACAATAACACAAGGTGTGGCCATCAAGTCTATGTGCCCAAATTTGGATGCTAACTTGCACCGATTGTAAATCGGATCCCTTAAAACATTACTGTGGCTTTACGTGTAAATGTGTTTTTTTCTGCCACTAGTAATGGACAAAACCATTAGTATTTTTTTTTTAAAGTTTCCAATGACACATAAAAAAAGAGCTTCCACAAGTAACACATTCGTTTGCTTGTTTATTGTATATTTTTTAGTCAGGCGATGGGTTTTCACTTTGCATTTTACCGGCAGCAATCCTTTGTTCACAGGAAAAAAGCCCTTTGCCTTATAAAGTGCTTTGTAATAGCAACAGGTACTTGCATGTCTAAAAAAAATATTTTTATGGTTTGTTGTGGATGGAGCTATTATGTCCTTACTTTTTACCCTGTGAGATTGGATTTCTGAAATACATTTATTATTCTAAATGGGAACCTTCTTTCTCAAAATGAATGTTACTTTTTACATCTATAGGTAGCATTTGAGATTTTAAAAAGGTGTTAGCAGCCCAGAATCACTGGTATTTGCCTTTTCTATATTTCATCAAACAAACCATTAATACAAAATATGTTTAAAAATATCAACGTTATGTTGTTTGTTAACACACAAAAAAACAAATAAGCAAAATTGACATAGATCATTTTTACTATTTCCATTTCATTTAGGACTTGTAATATAACAGATTTTTTATTCATACAAATGATCCTCTAAAAAAAAACATGATTTGGGCCTATGACAATGCTTTTATGAATTAACCTGTCTCAGATTTTGAATGTTCGTTACAGTAGATATTTAACAGATTAATTATATAATAATACAATAGCAATAATTATATATATATATAACAGAATTTAATTACAAATACCACCTTAAAGGCTCATGAAAGATATGCTACAATTTTGACAGGTCCAATCAATTATTTATTATTTCATAAATAATAAATCGTGAATAATGTACCTTTCTGTAATGTAACCTTTCTGTAAATTATAAGGATATTATAAGTCACTGTGAAATTCCGTGACCATATAAAAGCATGAGGCCGCAGGTCGAGTACTTTTATACTGGGCACGGAACTCCAAGGTACTTCTAATATTCTAGTAATTTACAGTAGGGGGGGGGGGGGAAATTTGTATAATTTGCATGTGGAAAGATAAAGAAGAGATCCAGCACCAATGATTGCTATCTTTCTCTTCACGTCTTCATGTCTTCTATTCCGAAGTTTTAATCTTCCGTGTACACCTGGAACTTGTGTTATAGTGGTGCTGCTATCTCTAACCACCAATAGCATTTTATATCACATTTCTGTATAATGAACCTTTGTATGGGTTGTATTGAGACATGATATGTCTAAATTTTTTTATTGTCACAATAAAGCCCACATAAATTTCACGTTAGTGTGTCCCTTATTTTACAGAGTTGTTCCAGAATTCTACCCTGAATCAATCCTTTAAAAATGCTGGCATCTGGCATGTGGCTGCATGTGGAATAAACAGAAACATGACCAATATTACAATTATCACCATGTATATGCATGAGAAAGACTAACCTCACAGACATGAACCATCAATGTCGGCCATGACATCAGTCCTTTCTGACCAAAAATGACCAATAGTCCACATGAGCTTATCAAACAAATCTCCAAACAAATTATGAAGTGGAAGATCAGGTCAATATTTATGTAAGTTGTCACATATTCCCAGCAGATTTCAATTGAATCTACAATGTAATATGAGACCTATTAACTCCTTTAGCTATCATTCTTTAAGTTGCCTCACTACTGTGTGGTATAAGCTCCTCAAACCCAACCAGCAGTTTTACATTTTGATGTAGAGCACAAAAAGACTTTGAATTCAGAGATGCGGTAACCTGGGGTGCTGGTCCCTGACACATTTTTATAATCTAATACTGCTAACAATGCTTTGTAACATACCATTACAAAAACTGTTACTCATTTTTAAAAGCCCAATCCCAGATAACCTTCCAACATTATAATATGCTAGGGCTCCCACTGTCTAAAAGAATCTACAATGCATCTCCTTCTCCGTAGTAACATCGTAACATAGTAATTGAGGGCGAATAAAGACATACGTCCATCAAGTCCAACCTATTCACTTTTTTTTAACCCTTCCTAACAGTTGATCTAGAGGAATGCAAAAAATCCCAGCTAAAAAAGGTGGGGGAAAATTCCTTTCTGACTCCAAACGGCAATCGGAAAGTATCCCTGGATCAACCAGATCTACAGTAAATTTATTAATACCAGTAGTTCTCAATATTTTTTAGTATTAGAAACTTATCCAGGCCATTCTATGAACTTGCCACTTGCTATTACCACATCTGCTGGAAGACAGTTCCACAGTTTTACCATTCTCACTGTAAAGAAACCTTTCCTAACCTGAAGAGTAAACTTCTTTTCTTCCAACCTTAAAAGATGTCCACGAGTCCTCTGATATGACCTATTAGTAAACAATGCACCAGAGAGTTTATTGTATGGCCCATTAATATATTTGTATAAGGTTATCATATCCCCACGCAAACGTCGCTTCTCCAATGTAAACAGCCCTAACTTGTCTAATCTGCCTGCATAGTCAAGCCCCTCCATTCCCTTTATTATTTTAGTTGCCCTTCTCTGAACTGCTTCTATTTCCAAGATGTCTCTTTCGTATATCGGATTCCAAAACTGCGCTGCATATTCCAAATGAGGCCTTACCAGTGCCTTGTAAAGAGGGAGAATAATATTTTTCTCTCTTGAATTTATTCCCCTCTTTATACAAGACAATATCTTGCTAGTTCTAGCCGTTGCTACCTGGCATTGTTTGCTATGGCTGAGTCTGTTATCCACCAGAACCCCCAAATCTTTTTTCATAGAGATTCACTTAACACAGAGTTATTTATGGTGTAGGTGGCCAGGGCCGGCCTTTGATATGGGCGACCTGTGCGACCGCACAGGTTGCATTACCAGGGGGGCACCAGCTGGGAGTCTTAGGTCACAGACCTGTAGGTCAAAGTTGTGCATCAGTGCCACATTCCCTCAGTCCTGCAGATCAAATATATGTATCAGCACCACCGCACATACAGCCCCAACACACGTAAGCCTTACTTAAGATGTCTGTATGCTGTTCTGTCTGTGCATTTAGTGCATTACATGTTACGTAATGATGTACGAAGTAGATATAAAAGCACGCACTGCAGATACAGAAAGACAGTAGGCGCAGGTGGAGGACTTGATTTGAAGCAGGCCAAGGCA
Source organism: Hymenochirus boettgeri (assembly GCA_019447015.1). Taxonomy (NCBI): domain Eukaryota; kingdom Metazoa; phylum Chordata; class Amphibia; order Anura; family Pipidae; genus Hymenochirus; species Hymenochirus boettgeri. Next base: position 26,639 of record JAACNH010000619.1, on the reverse strand, counting down.
AGTAGCATTCAGCAGCGTTGGAGCGGGTGCTGGGTGCCAGTAAAAAATCTTGCACAGGGTGCAATTTATCCTAAGGCCAGCCCTGTAGGTGGCACAGGGATTATTAAATCCCAAATGCACCACCTTACATTTATCTACATTGAATGTCATCTGCCATTCTAATGCCCATTTTGATAATCTATCTAGGTCTCCATTGCCTCTAGCATAGGGCTACTTTGGAAAATCATGCTAATTTAAGTGTCCATATATTTTGCTAAGATACAGCAGAAAATCCTGCAATGTGTATGGTGGAAATAAACTATTACTCTCAGCAAGTTGAATAGAAATGGTGAATAGTGGTTTTGACGAATTTGAAATTGAAATACTGAATCAGAATTTTTAGAATTTCCAAATGTAATTTTCAAATATTCAATCACAATTTTCAATAGGATTTTTCTGATTTTTGATTGAATGTTCCAGAAATTGTCGGATATGCAGATTTTCAAAACCAACAGTTTCATATTGAAACCTGGTTCCTTTCAAAACCAGGACTTGTGACTAATTGCAAATTACCTGTCTAGAATTGCCATTCATCAGTATTGGCTCACTTCACTTTAGGTAGAAGGGGCCTATACCATTGAAATGTGTATATTCCCCCAGCCAACTGATCCCTATGTATTTCAATGCAATTTGTCAGTTGATTTGTGACAGCAGATGCATATTTTGGTGACACTTTCAGAGGATGTAACATCACTCCTGCACATTGCTTACATGACCAGCACATTAAGTGATGCAGTAATCATTAGAGATGGCCGAACTTTCGAAAGTTCGGTCGGATTTCGAACTTTCAAACTATATGGAAAGTTGGAAAGTTCAAAAACGGACCCATTAAAGTCAATGGGAGTCAAATAGTTTGATATTTACTCGCGTATTGGTATAATAGACATTTTACTCACGGATTTATATATATATATATACACATGCCATATGTCACATATGTCAGTTTATGGGTTTATTATGTTATGTTATTGTGTAAACTATACATAATGTGCAAATGTATTGTTTCCTTCATAAGATAATAATGCATATTCAAATAGCACCTATTATTACTTTTATATAATAAGACATATTTTAGAATTCAGGATTAAATTGATTTCTTTTTAACTCTTCAGCCATCTTGTTTCAATGAATTAAAAGTAGTGTAGTACAGTGCTGCACTAGTCACTATGACTGTAACTAGCATGATTATACAGTATATACACTTTTTTCCATCTGTTTCCTTAATCTTATATTTTCCTGGTTGCTGGGAAACAATTGATTGTATACACGTGGGCTTTCTTTCAAACAATGTAATGTAGGGTCAAGGTGGCTATAGGGATCGCAGTGCATAAATTTGTTCTACAAATTCAAGGCTGAGACTTCACTAGGGAAAGAAACATTTTAGTTTAGCTAGTAACCTTTCAATTGTGTATATTATTATTATTGTTGATTTATATAACACCATCTTCTGTAGCGCTTTGCCCCGTAGCCCTGCCCCAAATAGCTTACAATCTATTGTAAGCAATCAGTTATTTTACACATGCAATCTATCAGTTTGTCTTAATGATTGTGGGGGAAACCGTAGTGCCAGGAGGAAACCCACGCAAGTAGAGGGAGAACATATAAGCTCCTTGCAGATGTGTCCAAGGGTGGATTCGAACTCAGGACTTCAGCGCTGCAATGCATCAGTACTAACCAGTGCTATGTTCTGTTCTGTAAACAGATTTTTGGATTTTAGAAAAAATTGAAAATACAAATACAAATCCTTAGAAGTGGGAGTTAAAAAAATATGAAGGTTCCAATTAAATTTAAGGTATAAATAGCAAAAGTAAGTTAGTGTAAATGGCTTAGGGACCTGAAAAATGTTCTGGGGAACACAGAACACAGATAACCAAAACTTAAAAAAAACTTTAAAAAATTAACTTTCATCACACGCAAGCTATTTTTGAGTTTCTGCATTACAATCCTCACAATTTCTCCCATATTTTGAATCCAGGGTCAACGTATTCAGAATCAAGGGTTCACGTGTTCGATATTTCTTTGTATTCCATTTTAAAAATTCGAAAATATTCTATTTTTGAAAATTTGATAATTCTTGAATTTTGAAAAAGTATAGTTTTCAGTTGCGAGCTGGAACCAGGTTTAACACTGAACTAGAGATGGCTGAAACTCAACAGTTTGGTTCTGTTTTCAGATTCCTGGATCTCGGGAAAATCCGAAGATCCGAAAATCTGAAAAAAATAAGGAATTTTCGATAATTATCTAATGTTCAAGGCTATTGTCTATAATCTTAGCCTCGAACGTTCGATATCCCTCGAAAATACGATCGGAGACTACTTTCGAGTTTCCAATCTTATTTTCGAGGATTATCGAACGTTTGAGGCTATTTTAAAATATTAGCAAAAAAAGCCTTGAACATTCGATAATAATCGAAAATGCGCTCCGAAGATCATTCGGATTTCGGGAACTGAGGGGTTCCATGTCGGATCCGGGTCCCATCTCTACTCGGAACTGGACTTCACTCATTATGAATTTAAAATGCCCACTATTACAATTTGAAACAGTAGTCCTTGTTTGCCTTCCATTTAATGCCTGCTTGAATTATCTTATAGACATTTGGCAGACCATATGACAAATCTTTAAATTCCTTGACAGAATTTCTGCTATACAAATGTCAAGTGCTTTTTGGTTGATCTACTTAATAATTAATGGGGAGATGTAATATTGGGCACAAACATCCCACTCTTAGTAACATGAAAATAAAAACCTTTTACATGCTGTCTTTACTCTCCGCACTTCTTATCTGCCTGGTTCCCGTGATGCAATAAATGACTGTATCGCAGGAACCTGGTTGGAAGAGGAGTGCAGAGGGCAAGTATAATATCGCCCTACAAATGTTTTATTTTTAGTAACTTTTTATTTCTCTCCCTTTGGGTTAATTTGACTCCTGATACTGAGAAGATAACATGGCTGAAATCTAGAAATGTGAAAGAAATTTAGGGCCATATTAATAATACCTTTTCCAACATTGCAAACTACTGATAATGAATCAATGATTCGCTGTTTCTTTCCCTACCTTGTTCTTTCGTTCGTAGTACACCTTTACAGTCTATAGGGACTGAGACCAACATTGAATATTAGGCCATTGTATCGTTAGCATTTGTTTTAAGAAGAGTTCTTTGTAGCTTTTGTAGCCTAATAATTTGCTCCAAATTTAAATTTAAAACGTTTACCTTAGAAAGTGATATTACTTTACACTGACTGTCAGTGTAAGATAATTCCTGTGCATTTGCTTCCATTCATGTGGAGATGGGTAATGCATAAGATATACTAACAGTGCAGGTAAACCACAAATGTGAAGTTTTTTCATAAAGTTGCCATACACATATGACTTATATTCCATGGCATCTGTCACCCTGCCAACCCCCCCACTTATACACTCTGTCAGTCAAATGACTATACATTACTGCAAGGTTATTGTCGCTATAAGGGTACTTTTACATAGACAGCACACTGCTATTACATGAGTTTTATGAGCAGTCACTTTGCACTGCTGATTGTGAGGTGTTATGGCCTAAAGTTTAGGATACCACAAAGATTTAACTAATCACTATGAGATATAGTATATATTCCGTTATGCAATGTCGAGATAAATAAAAATCCACACATGCATTAGAAATCCTAGGTATTAGAATTTATCAATTTATACTCATGCCAGTCAATATTCTGCAAATATCTTTTCCAAGTACACGATAGTTAGCACTTACATAAAGTCATCAGGGAGATTCCCCAGATCCCCAAACTTTTTGGTTAGATCTCTTAACAGGGAGTCAATATTGCTTTGGTGGCTCTGGGAAAATCCTGAATGGCTATTAGTACAGTGCTCCCCTATGAGTAAATTTGGCCAATCAAAAGTGACATCTAAAGTCAAATTAAACATTATTCTGTGGTTCAGCACATAAAATAAATGGTCAGAGATTGGGCCATATGCCTTAAGCCAAAAGTGGAGGCTGGGAAGCTGGGTACACACATTAACAATAAAAGGACATTTCAGTCGATCAAATTGAATAGCCCCTTTATCGTCAAAATGTGTACCGTGTAAACAATCTTTCCCAAAACTGCTGAACTGCTTTGGGAACAACTGCTCTGTCTGTCATCTTTTAAACATTGGTACAGTGTGTACCCAGCTTAACACATCGCTATTTCTCCCATATTTGGAATTGAGGGTCACAACTGGAAAACCAACATCTCCTAGTAATGAATTAATGTGGATTAATTTGCAATGTGAACACATAAGGAAAACCCTCATTAAAAAAAAGAAAAAAAGAGAAGAAATCAAATTTCATTGTAATTTTTTGGAACAAATCACCAATGTGCAGTAAAATAAATCAGTGTAAGACAACTAACAAGTTCAAATTACAATGACTTCTTGTTTGATTTATGGCAATGAAACACAAACTAATTTGCTACCAGCACTGAACAAAGTAATTCTGAATATATATTTTAAATACATTTAAGGAGAATTTATGCAATTGTTGGATGCAATTGCTTTTGTGTCCATAACATTAATAGAAGTAACAACATAACTTCAATTTATCCAAATGAATCAGCACAAGTAATAAACTGAAATTAATAGTAGGACATGAAATTAAATGATCCCAGCTTGTTAAGCAGACTTTAATAAAAATATTTATATAGCCAGGGCCATAGCCATCTTAGCTCCCTAGGCATCCTCCCACTAATGCATGCTCCCCCCCAAACTTGGCCAACCAAACTGCAGCTGGGTTTCCCCACTCAATTCCTTCTGACACTTTCACTGCTGCTGTGGATGTTTCTTTATAGTGGGATCGCTTAAGTTGTTGGTAAGAGGTGCATGTTGTACCTGGTTGGGCAGGCGTGTATACATACGTTTGTGCGTATGCAGCATCACTGGCCACCAATGACATACTGATCGGAAGGACACAATAGGTTTTAGTGAATGCGGCACCCCAGAAATAGTTTCCAGCCAGGTGGCATGAAAAAGTAGCCGGGTAGGGCAGAACAGGGAAATTTGTTGAGATCTGAGATGAACTATTCCTTTACTGATTGTAGCCCGGAAGGTTAAGGGTAGCTCTTTCAGTGCCAGCACTTTCCCAGAGTATTGCCATTAACACTTCAGTGCCAGCAGTCTTCCCTAGAGTATTGCCATTAGCACTTTCAGTACAAGCAGAGTATTACCATTAACCCTTCAGTGCCAACAGACTTTCATATTAATACTTTCAGTGCCAGCACTTTCCCAGAGTATTGTCTTTAACCCTTTCAGCTGCCAGCATTGACATGATATACAATGCCATGATTTACAAGTAGACATGCCTTCCATGTCTCCTCCATTGATTTGTTCTCTCCTCGCCTACTCTAAGTTCTAATTGGAGAGTTGGATGGAAGGAAGAAAGAGGCAGAGATAGGGATATCATGGCTGCTAGTCACAGGGGCCACTGTTATAAAGTCTGCAGCAGTTTTTACCTGGCATATTTAAACTGCTCTCCTCAGTAATATTAGCTGGGATCATCCTCCCCCCTCCTTCCTTCACCTTCAGTCTATTTGCATTATTTCTTGCTAAGTAGAGAGTGTGAAGTTCAGGCTCTTTACTAAATACAATATTGCAAATTAGAGCAGAACAAGGAGAGTAGTTCTAACACTAAAAGTAAAAGCTGACAGGGAGATGCTAAGGAGAAGAAAAGGCACCTTAGTTCAACACTGGGCACCCTAGCTCTTTCCCTATGCCAAAAAAGGCCATGTCTATAGGAGCGGCATGTCTGAAGTCTTCAGTTTTTATTAAAACAGGAATTCCTTACTGCAGATAAAACGTAACAACTGGCCACCACAAACCATTGACAGCCACCAGGAGTGGCTGTCAATCTTCTCCCATCCCTCCATCCCCTATATAGTAGTAGTAGTCATCATGCTACTGTAATTTCTGATCTTTGAAGCTCTTATTAAAATGCTATTAAACTTTCAATGACATTTAGCAGTGCAGTGTAAATTTGATCAGTGACACATTTTGAAGTAAATGGGATGCACTTTGTAAAATTTGTATCTATACATATAAACATAGAAAAGCAATATTGGCTAGTAGAGTGGCTGGCTATTAGAATCCACACACAATAGCAATAAATAGCACTATCTGTCTCTTCTTAATCCAACTGTCAGCTCTCCATAGCACACACACACACACTGACATAGCAACAAAGTAAATGAGTTTGAATAAAGAAATACGTCAATCTAGTCCAACCTTAAAGCCTCTGGAAGTGGAAACCAGAATTTTCATAGTCAAGGACTGGCATAAACCTTGTTGTAGCCCTGAGGGGGGTCGTTCTAGGCATTGTGGCATTAAAGAAAGAGAGGTTTCACAAAACTGGTAACATTTTGCTTTTTTTTTTTTTTTTAATGAAATGTCTAAATGGTGTGGTAAGTATATTTGATTACAGTAATGAGATAGTTGTTCAAATTTCACAGTTAAATACGCTATTATTCTACTTCTAAGGCTGCTTTCCATTTTACCGTATGTATAATTAATATGGCATGATTGGGGGGTACAGCACTGATCTACAGCAATGCTATAGGAATATTGGGAAAATGTGAAACTTGGGAAATATTCAGACCTACTGTGCAAAAAGAGAAAAACAGTTTGATGTATCACATCACAAAAATGTGTGCACTGCATGTGGTTTTGTGTGTGCGTGTATCTTCTGTGTTAGCACTGAAAAAAACTTGGACTTTATTATAATTTCCTATTGTGCCTTTTTTTTTTTTTTTACTCCTGCTGTGCTTTTGGTACGGGAGCCTGAGACATGAGCTACCAAACGTGTATGAAAAGAAATTCTAAACTTACAAACATAACACGCTATAAGGAAATTGTTTCTAATTGGTTACCTAATGTCCACAGCAAAACATAATTAATTCAGTTCTTTTAAAGAATATAAAGGATACTACATATTGTGTAACACAGGAGTAATTCAAAAACAAAACAATGCTAATCACTTGAGGGCACAATCATGTTACGTTAAAAATGTCTACATTTATTATTCTTTTAAATAGTCTCCCAGTTTGCGCGCAGGATATGTCCAGAGAATGCAAATGCACAGGGAAAAGCACATTGTTGTTTTCATGTGGGTTTGTGTTTCTTCTATCCATGTAATGAAAATATGTGTAACACAACATATTATATTCCAGACACAAATTCATGCAGTGTGAGTGCTATACAAGTTTCACATTGGTCTATTTTTTGGATTACATTAAAAAAAACAACAAAACATATAGGTCTTTGTATTGTCTGAATAAGAAATATACACTCTAGAGAATGTGTAGAATGTACTAGAACAAAAATGTAAAACACCAGGTATAGAATACATTTTAAAGGGTCCCAGAGTTTTCTAGAATACTTAAAGGGCTTGTCCACCCAGAAAAAGATATTTCACATATAGATTAAGAACCCCCACCAAACCCCCCAAAAAGTTCCATTTTACTTACCTTTCCCAAAGAAGGCCAGGAACATACTTAGAAGACCCGGTCCCTCGCCACCTAGGTGCCATCCCCTGCTCCTGATGTGAGCATGCTTTGAGCAAGAACAAGAGCAATGAGGCACTTCCTGGTTGCGGCTGTCAGCTATTGGCCACAACATCACCGGCGTGCTTTTGATTGACAGCCATGACCAGGAAGTATGTAAGGGTCTTGTAAGTTAGTTCCTGGGAATTTTTGGGGAAGGTAAGTAAAATGGAACTTAGGTTTGGGGGGATGCTTAATAACAGACTTCTTTCTTGTAGTAATTGACAATTTCCAAGTTCCTCCTGTCAGTGACAACGACTGTGGAAGGAGTCAGAAAGAAGTCAGTATTGAGTATAATTCTCCTTTAAAATGAATCCTGGAGAAAACGTTAAGTTGGAAAAATGAAGAAAACTCAATAGAGATCTAGATAAAAGCATTTGTTTAATCACCTGTTTGTTGTGCTAGATATTTATTTCTTCAATAGATTGAATAGTAAAAAATGTTTATGGCATCTTATCCAGACATTCAACCAAAGACCAACTGAAAAAATAATTCATATCTAAATGTGATGCCTTCTACCTCTAAGATGTGATAATATTTTAGGATACTGTACATAATGTAAACTGTAGAATTATTTAATTTGCCTTGAAATGTCTTTAATTTCTAAATGTCTTTTAATTGCTACTAAAGGAACTGAAAGCTTCATTATAAATGAAAGAATAAAGAATTCCATGGATCTGTCAGTGATGGTGTTGCTAGGACCAAGGAAGATGGTTGCATAGAAACCAGTTTGGAAACAGTACAATATACTGAGTTTATTTTTCATTTTCAGTAACTCATTTTAGAATTTTTTTTAAAAGTCAATCAAAAATGTTTCTGAATTTGAAGTGGTATCTCTATTGACTGACCATTTATAAATTAAGAGAAAATTGTTTGTTGGCTGCACTTACTAGCAAACATGAGATTAAAAATGTTAATGTCACATCATGGAAACAACCGTCCCCCTCAGCAACCCAATTAATCTCAAAGATTTGGTGGATCTGTGAAAATGAACCCCTATCTCACCTTATCAAAGGCTCAATACGCAAATATGACCAGATATGGAACCCATGTTTTTTTACCATGACTGACGCCGGTGGGAACCGAAGGGCAACTAGCACCTTTTCGGATTAAACTAATCTTCACCCCCCCCCAACTGAGACCTCCTGATACCATACCATCCAATCATCCAAATTTTATAAGCTGTGGGGGCAGGTATGTGCGGCGGGCAGGGCATCAGTTTTCTCTATTTTTGCACTTGAACTTCAGCACTCTAAACATGTGTAATCTAGAGCTTGAAATGTTTTTGATAATGTGTTTTATATTACTTGTTTACTAAAATTCACAAGTGAGATATCACATGATAAGACAGACACAATGCTGAAAGAACTCTTATCTATACAGTGGAAATTTCTTCTTCATTACTAGAGATGGCCAAACTTTTGAAAGTTCGGTCCGTTTTTGAACTTTCGAATTATATGGTAAGTTCGAAAGTTCGAAAACGGACCCATTAAAGTCAATGGGAGTCAAATAGTTCGAAAAGTTCTAATGAAATACAATTAAAATATCAATGGTAACTTAATGTAAATGGCTGTGGGACCTGGGAAATGGTCTGGGGAACATGTTCGAATATCCAGGATATTACTCTCACTCACGCTATTTTCGAGCTTGTTTGTGCCTAGGTACCATGTACATTTTACTCGCGGATTCGATGCTCGTGTATAGGCTTTAATGGACACTTTACTCGTAGATTCGATGTTCGCGCCTAGATACCATGGACATTTTACTTGCGGATTCAATGTTCGCGTATAGGCTTTAATGGACACTTTACTCGTAGATTCGATGTTCGCGCCTAGATACCATGGACATTTTACTTGCGGATTCGATGCTCGCGTATAGGCTTTAATGGACACTTTACTCGCGGATACCATAGACATTTATCAAAAATCCGGGTCCGGGATAGTTCGAGAAGTCCGAATTCCTTCGAATTCAAATAGTTCGGCTCGAACTCGGGTTCGAGTTCTAGTCCATCTCCATTCATTACCAATGTGTTGAGTAACAATTTCTTAAAACTTCTGTACTCTTTACTTGACCTCTCAGAATAAAAATTTTTTTGGGAAAAAAAAATGTTAATGTCAAAATAATTCATTTAAGCAAACAGTACATTGTAATTAGACATTTGCTGAATATAAGAATTTAAATAAAGAGTATTACTGTAACTGTGGCACGGACAGCACGGTGGCTCAGTGGTTGGCACTGATGTCTTCCAGTGCTGAGGTCCTGAGTTCGATTTCACCCTTGGACTCAAGGAGTTTGTATGTTCTCCCCGTGCTTGCATTAGTTTCCTCCGGGCACCACGGTTTCCCCCACAATCATAAAGACATACTGATAGGTTGTATGTGTACATAAAGTGATTAGATTGTAAGCTCTTTGGGGCAGGAACTGATGTGAACTGAGTAAATAATTGTAAAGCGCTGCGGAATGTGTAGCGCTATATAAGAAATAAAATACATACATACATTGCCAGTTTGTGCTTATTTATAGATGGATAACTCTCCTTTTTACAAGGATATTGCTTTAAGCTAACATTTCTGTTTTAGTATAAGCATCATGTGCACTGCAATACAAACCAAGATGCAGTAAGATCTCTGCACCTTGTACTACATTGAGGGTCCGATGTTGTAAAAAAAAGTTACGTCTTACATGACTGATATCCCTCAACGCTTTAGCCTCCTTTGCGAGACTTACAGCATCGTGCTATCCCGGTCAGGAATTTTTTTCCCCACTGCATTAGTCCTGTTTGCATCTATTCAATCAGCGTCTAGTTTCGCGCTACAATGTACGCCACACTATTTCCAAAATTAGCCGGCGCTAAATTACTGCCAAACCCATGCTAACCCGATATTACATCAGGTAGCATCTTTTTTTTGCGCTAATTTTGGCCAAAAATGGGCAACATTGCATTGGCCTGTGAATGTATTTAGCCTCTTCGTTTGATTGTTGCTATTTTTATTATATTGCATGTGTTTAAAGTTCAAGTGAGCATGGAACCTGTCAGCAGCAGTGAAGAAACGCGACTGTACCTAGTCTGGTTGTGGCATTCCTGATGTGAATAGGCTAAACAATTGTTTTGTACAATATTCAATGCTCACGGTGAAACATTTAGGTAAAGTGGTCAAAGTTTACATAATATAAGGACATCTTACTCATGTATTATTTAAATAAACATGTATTGAACACTAAAATACACTCTGTAAAAAGTTTAAAATACCGTAAATATCATTATTAATAAACAAAAACATCTCACTCATTTGTCCCTTCCTTTCACAGAATGCTACCAAAATTCTAGTTCATCATCTCTCGGCTGGACTACTGTAACACCCTCCTGTGTGGTCTACCAAGCAACCGACTGGCACCCTTTCAATCAATACTTAACTCTGCTGCCAAGCTCATCCATCCCTCTTCCTGCTTCTGACATGCTGCCCCTTTCTGTCAATCTCTCCACTGGCTTCCCATTACCCAAAGGATCCAATTTAATATGCTAACTAGAGATGTCTGAACTTCGCAAAATCCGGTCCGCTCGAGGATCCGTGAATTTTCGAAAATTTCCGAAAATACGAAAAATCTCGTAATTTCTAAAATTTTCGAAAACGGATTTTCCGAAAATACGAGTAATCCTCGTAATTTTGAAAATTTTCGAAAATACGTATTTACAAAAATAAGAGACATCCGCGGTTCGGATGTTGGGAAGAAGGAAAATCCGGAAAAATCCGCCGTTCGTGAACGGGATAAATCCGAGTTCAGATCTGCGAACCAGCCATCCCTAATGCTAACCTTATCCTACAAGGCTCTCTCCAATACAGCCTTGGGTAGTATCTGATAAACAGATACTACCAAAGGCGTAACCTCCACTATGCTAATGATCTTCTCCTCTCATCCACTCTAATCACCTCTTCCCACACCCGTATACAGGACTTATCTCGTGCTGCCCCTCTGCTCTGGAACTCTCTTCCTCACTTTATATGTCACTCGCCATCTCTTCATATCTTCAAACGCAACCTCAAAACTCACCTCTTTAGGCAAGGTTACAATCTGGACCTGGACACTTCTACTGACCCATCGCAGACCTGCTAGTTATACTCTACTGACAACTAGTTGCAGCTACTGATTTGCTTCACCTTATGTTTCATCCCCATCTCTTCTAGACTGTAAGCTCTTTTGGGCAGGGCCCTCCTTCCTACTGTGCAACAGTAATGCTGTAACTTACCACACTGAATGCTGCTGGACCAGCACTTGGATTATTTGCACTTTGTATTACTTGCACTACCCTTGTATGTAACACATATGTTTTCCTTATGTATATTAATGCAACATCGGAAGATGTTGGAGCTATATAAATCCACAATACTAATAATAAGGAAGTGGTGGTTCAGAAGCATCAATAATCTACAACCATTTTACAAAATATCAATACCGCACATTATTTTGTAACTGTGCAGTATTTCTAATTTGTTAGCATTGAATTATTTTGCAACACAGACAAAGAACGATTAAGCAAATATAAAATAGAATTTTTTTTTGCAAACATTAAACAATAAAGGAGCAGTGTTAGTACTATTCAATGATGTTAAACTTTGGTTTGACATCACTGGTACCATTACTTTGTACAGCAAAATGGCTCTTTGTTTGTTGTTTTGGTGAAATCCTATTATAGCTGCACTGACTGTTTGTAGAGGGTGTTGTAGTCTTGCTTCTAGATAAAACAACTTTAGCAACATTTTTTTCTTAAGCTGGGTACACATCATGTAAATTGTTCGTTCTGACCAACCGTTCACAACTAGCGAGTGGTCGATCGGAACAAAGCACTGTTGGCCGTGGAAAAACAGTGGTTTTCCAGAGCGTTAGACCAATACACTGAAATGTTGGTCGTTTATCCCAAAATACTGTTTTTTGTGAGCCCAGCCCTATCTTTCTCCTTAGTAATGGGCTACTGGATCCTAGTTGCTGTTCTTGCTCCTTGTACATCAGTATTAGTCATTTTATCTTCAGGGATATGTTTATAAAGTATACTTTTGAAAATGGCTAATGTAATGTACAATGTACATCATATATTTAACACAATTATGAAGTACAGTACTCACAGTTAAAACTGAAGAGCAGGCTTGAGGAAGGCCAGTATACTAGTATGTGTGTTTTGTCTTTATTGTAGAGTTCTCTCTTTCCCCTCAGAGTGCAATGAATTTTTGAAATTTTTAACACACTGACCTCCACCTTGCATTTACATTTTGAACTGTGAAAAAAGAAGCAAAAATTATTATTGCTTATTTATACACATTTTCTCAAAGTTATGCCTCCATGTACTATAAGTTCATACCCAAACACATTTACCTTAGTATAGTATAGTATAATATAGTATTTGAGGTTAAATAAAGACATGTCCCCATCTATTCCATCCTCTTCAGAAATGCAACATACCTGCCTAACAGTTGATCCTGGGGAAGGCAAAAAACCCTCCCCAGTATGAAGGGGGGGAAAAATTCCTTCCTGACTGCAAGTGGCAATCGGAAATATTCCTGGATCAACTCCAACTTTTGGCCATATTTATAAAGGCATGATATCACTATTTTGCAACACCGCACCTTTACTGATAGTTGTTGTAAATTTAGGATTGCGATCATTAATTTACAACTGTGATCGTAGATTTACTAAAGACCACACAATACCATTGTGATAATTTACTATTGCATGGTATTGTACAAATGAACTACTTAGAAAGGAAACAGTAAGAGACGTGTCAGGTGTGGTTGTTTCTATTCTGCTTTTTTATGTGTCTTAATAAAGTTATCAGCTTTTAATTGACTCTCTGGACTACATGTCATTCCCGGGGAGCTATGTCCTCCCTCTTGATTATTGTGCAAACGACCATTTACAGGCGCAAACTTTTTATGATAACCCGTGGGTTTTTAAATATGCCCCTTTAGGTATTAATACCAGTAAAATGCATTTATTACTTATTTTTAGTAGTAGAAAATTGTACCGATTACAGTGTGATAGCCATTGATGAAAGTTAATACATCTTTGATATAAAATTATACCTGTTATTGGCTAACTAAAATGATTGAAAATGCAAGCTTTCAAAGCACTTCCTCAGGCATGATACAATACTGTATCATGTAAATAACCCTATTTTATACAGACTAGAACAAAGATTTTCTGACATTATACATATGTTATCTTTTGCCCCCATTGCCAGGCATGGCATGGTTCTAGTATAGTTCTAGTATGTATAAAATAGTGTGCTTCAAAAGATTCAGTGTTGTATCATGCCTGAGGAAGAAGCCAAAGTGCTTTGAAAGTTTGCATTTTCCATTATTTTAGTTAGCCAATAAAATGTATTATTTTATATCCAAGATGTCTTCTTTATTTTTAGAAACTCATCAGGCTTTTTATTAAAGGGCCTGTCCAGCCTTTCCAACCAATTTTGATATTTTATAGGTATTGGTCCCCCAGCCCCAAACACAATAAACTTATATCCAGAAACTCCCCTGATAGTTACTTACCTTCCCTCTTTCAAACCCGCCACACAATCCCGGCCTTCTGCTTGCACAGAACTGCAAGCAGGGGACAGGACTGGCAGCCACATCTGTGATTGGCTGAGAGGCAGCCAATCAGGGACGTGGCTGCCGGCTGCTTAGAACGGCAGAGGAGAGAGGCAAGATGAGTAACTATCGGGGGAGTTTCTGGTTATAAGGTTATTGCAGTTGGGGCTGGGGGACCAATATCTATAAGATATAAAAAGGGTTTGAAGCTAGGGGGAGGAAGAACAAATCGGGTGGGAGAAAGAGGGGGGGGCTGCAGTGCGCATGCTAAACTTCTCCCGGAGGGGAGACAAGAGGCAGAGTCCTATATGGACTATATATATATATCCCCCTAGTGGCCACTTTTCTGGACTTTGGTGGGGGGATTCCAGGAGAACCATTTGGAGCAGGGATGTAAGGTAAGGATTTTATTACACTACACAGTGGGGTCAGTAGTGCTGGAGATTATAGTTTTAACTATCCAAGAACCCGCCATCAATGCATTCAATGTTCTATTGATGAACAATGTACCAGATAGATTATTGTATGATTCATTAATGTATCTATCCCCAAGTCCCCATATTTATTTAGTTGTCCTTCTCTTAAAGGGACAGTTCAGTGGAAATTATCAATATTTGTTAAATTGTTAGTTTGTGTAATGCATACTTAGTTATTCTACATATTTTCTCCCATTTTGAAAAATCTGTTGATTTCATACCCTTTGCTGTTCCCTGCTGTTAACATTAGTAAGCTGCCATTTCAACTGTCCTGCCATTTCAGGTTCTAACGGTCCTTCTTCTTCTCAGGATGCACCACATCCTTGGGATGTTCATAACAGTAATTTCTACTGATTGGCTGTTGGATGGGTCAAAGATGCTCAGATCTCTACTGAGCAACTAATTCAAACCAGGCACTGGGTCAAGGGCAAAACCATAACGGCCTCTACTAGGGGGTCCTGCAAACAGGAAGTCAATATTTCAGTTTCATTTATTTATACACAGACAAAATGCTGAATGGGCAGGTTAAGGTCATTGGGATGAAAAAATACTGCTATTTTTTCTAAAAAGTACATGTATTTGCACTGAACTTCCCCTTTAAGGATAAAACATATGCCTTTTACAGTATGCAAATTATATGAGACAATTTTCTCAGAGGTTTCTGTCTAATGGGAAAAGTATTTTAATTACCACCCGAGAAGGGATTGAAAAGCAGTGGAAATGCACTTTGACATCCTTTTTCAGCAAGTGGTTTGCCATGCATATGACCTACAAACTTGCTTTGAATGTTACAGGCTGCAGACAATGCTGAGGACAATATACAAATTCTGAAGAGTGTACTAAATGATGTTTGACAGCCCTAACTTGCCCAGTCATTATCAAATCCCAGACGAGATGCTTTCTGGCAGGAAAATGTTATAAATTTTATTTAATTGCAACTTTATAAGATAGTTAATAAATACTGGAATTACATACTGTCCCTTATTAAATGTGCTGTTTATAATATATTTACTGTTTTTATGTTCTGTTTATATACATATGTTCTCATATGCTATAGTTGCTTTTTTAGCTTACTTTTAGGCATCTATAACAGCCTTGGACCCCACGCCTCAGGCACCCTGCACACTAGGCACCCTGCACATACAATATATTGAAAATCATACTGTATGTACTACCAAATGTCCGTGTGATCTGGCCATTCCACAGCAAAAACACAGTCTATCTCTAGCCACAGAAAACTGGTTCATTTAGCATCTTTATACATCCTGTGTATTTTGTGCCATTTTTGCGAAAGAGTTGCTAGTATCAAACTAACATCAGCATCACCTGTCTCCTCCCTAGCAACCATGACAGTAGGAAGCTTCCGGGTATTTATGGGTAAAGTGGAACAAAAATATTTATATTATAATACAATACATAATACACTTGTCATGTCTGTATCAGGTAGCCCAAGTAGAAGAATTCCTTCTTCATTATGGCAGTAAATATTTGTTTGAGAATGGACATAATTTTGTTTTTGGCATGGAAGGCTCATTCCTAGACTAAATATATTTACTACTTAGAATAAATGGTCAATTTAGCAGACAATGGCTGTAAGAAGTGTATCCTTAGCTAAAAACAGAAGCTAGAAACGCTGTGCAAAGAGACTGAATCCTGAATAGAGAAGTATTTTTCGGTATTTTTCAGAAATTATAGGTGTTCTGGGGAGAAAAGGTTTTACAGTAGGATTTTAAAAAGTGAAGTTTAGTTCCCCTTTAAAGGGACAGTTCAGTGGAAATTATCAATATGTTTAATTGTTAGTTTGTGTAATGCATACTTAGTTATATTAAATATTCTCTTCCATTTTTGAAAATCTGTTGATTTCATACCCTTTGCTGCAATAACTGCATAGTAAAATAATGTAATTCTAGCAATTCTAGTTCTAGTGTGGTTGCAATCAGCACTGCAGTTGAGCAATTGTTTCTCTCTGTAAATTCTTTTTTTTTTTTTTACCGTGTTTATAGTATAGTCTATGCAGCCAAAACCTTGTGTAGGGAAAAGAGTTGTCAGATTTGCTAGACATTTGGTTCCATAAGCCTCTCTTTGTTTTATTTTAGTTGCAGATAATATAGAGGTAAATACACGTCTTAAAGATCCAGCAATAGACAATTTTTACTGGCAATTAGGAAACACCTTTTCCCAATTAATACCTGTCAAATACAATTCCTAAAAGGTTTCTTAGTGTTCACACTTAAGGAGAGTAACTCTTTACATTACTATTTTCAAGCTATTTTTCTTATATCCTTGTAGAAAGCAGTAAATGGATTAATTGGATTTTCAATAGTTTATTAAATGTGTCCAGTAGAGGGTGCTATAAGATTTTACTTGCAATATTGCAATACTTGTTGCACAAGTGAATTAAAGGAAGAAATTGGGATATACTTAAATAATTTTAAGCAAATAAAAGGCCACACACAGTAAACAAACTGCAACTTATGTAATACATTTACAGTAATTCCAGCACTACAATATCATTTAATCAGAAATACCATTAAAACCTTAATACCGTATTGCCAAAGGAAAAACAAACTGTAATTCATTAAAAAAGCCTTTTTTTAATAAGGCATAATGAACTGTCTGTAAAAATAAAAAAGACCAGACATATGTTTCAAACTTTAGCACTCCAGCAGATAATAAAATACAATTGCTAGTTTTTTCCCCAAGCTCTACCCGTACTAAGTTTGCTGCTTTTCCCTGTAAGAAGGCATAAAGTGATCAAGTGCATCATCAACTATTAATTTTTTTGCTTTTTGTGCCCTTCCTTTTTAACAAGGGAGGCATTATATATATCCTAACAATTATCTGTAGAAATGCATTGAGGTTAACATTTGCTACAATTTTTAGTATCTTACTAACTCATTCAAATTTGTTTTATACCTTATCATTAACAGTAAGTAACCACTAATAAAACTTGAGTGATTTGGCTCCCCTGCAAATTTACCAGGACTGAGCCCCACCATAACACACTATCCCACCCCCATCCTCCCAGTCATGATTAACTGTGTTAAACACAGTCACGCTGTCAGTAGTTACACCTTTAGTGGGAACATATATTCAATCAAAATCTGCTAATGGGCTGCAAGATTAATCTGTTTAAAAGATCAGCCCTACCACTTTAAATATTAACAGACTGGCAACTGGTTTATTTATTAGTTGGCCTGTTAGTGGGGATACCTTACTCAACCAGTGTATACCTAAGTTTTGTTGTCTTATTTGGTGCTTTTGTAATTACCTTCCATCAAAGTGCTGGAAGGTAACCTTCCATCAAAGTTCATATCATTGAAAACGCGGCAACGCATCGAAAACGCACATTTTTTGGTGCGTTGCAATTGTGATTTGCATTCCGCATTTTAAATCGCAATCGCAAGCGTTTTTCAATACTTAATGGAAAAAATGCATGCGCAAACGCAACAAAATCGCATATGAAACCTTTCCCTGTGCGATTGCGTTTGCGTTGCAGTGTGGCCGTGCCCATAGCAAGTTTTGTATCTAAAGAGAAAAGGCCTGCAATTTTATCACAAAACTGGTATTGAAACAAAAATACCAGCTTCAACTTCTGATGGAATTTTATCACAAAACTGACATCCATGTGCTGCAAAAAGTAATGTAAGGGATTCCCGCCCATTATAGATCAAAATAAGTAAACAGGTCAAGGTCATAACTAGTTAGCAATTTGAATTGATGCCTTGCTGTGCTATCAACTATGTGTAATAGAACTTTGAATGTATCACTGAGAAACCAGTCTATAGCACATAAGGTTGCCTAAAGCTTTTATGAGTACCAAATCTCCATCCCAACAATGAATAAAAACGTGGTACTGAGCTACCACAATTTCAGTACACACTAGCAGAAATAAGCGTTTTCTGGCATATACAGTATGGATATGCACCTTATTTGTATTGTGTCAGAAGCCATTATTTGCAGTAGATGGGATGTGAGCTTAATTTTCAGCCACCAGAAACCTTTATAAACAAGCTATTGGAACATAAATTTCTAAACCTTTAGAACCAATATATAAAGGTGGTGAGATATTAATATTATTATTATTAACTTTCCACCAGCCCTAATGTAGCATACTAAATATAAATCCAAGCATTATTTTATACCAGAACCTTCATGAACTTTCATGCAGATTCCTGGACACTAAAGTGGTACATACTGATGTAGCTTATTGAAGAATGATGATAAATCAAATTGACCATTTAGGTCAACAATGTTTGTTCATGTTAGAAATCACCTGACCACTATGACCAAAATATCAGTCTAACAGGGAGATTCAATAAAAGTTCTTATCGTTTAAAATGGTGCTAATTTAGCCCAAACCAATCAGATGTTATTTAACATTTGAAAGCTAACATATGATTGGTTGGGGCAAAATTAGCACCATTTTGAATAACCCTGTAAGCGTTTGGGCTAAAAACAACATTTTTGCGTTCAGTTGCAGGTGGTTCTTACCTTCTGATGTTGTCACAATTTTCATATCTAGCCCATTGATTTTGCAATCAAATAATTGATAGCAAAAAAATCAGTTCAATCAGTTCAAGCTGTTTAGCAGACATCTGTTAACATTGTAAAAATATCATGGAAACGTCAGAAGGTGAGTTTCTAATGTTTCATTAGTTTTGACAGTGCCAGGCCACTGCCACTAGTTGGCGCAAAATCTTTGTAAAGCACCTCCTATATGTTTTCATTTTTGTCTTATGTTTTCAAAAATCATTACGAAAAAGTCAAAAATTTGGTTAAAAATTCCAGTTTATTTGGGTTTGAGACAGATTTCCATAATTTCAATAAGTTCTGTGGAACCGCTAGTGGAACAAAACTCACCAGTTTTAGAAATCTCTACCATAAAGTCAGGAATGTACCATCAAAATCAAGTTTAGGTGCATTACACAATGGCCACAGTTAATATAGCAGTTTTAGAAATATGCTGACAGCAGAAATCTATTACATAACTATGATTTTTTAAATTTAATAATTCAATAATACTCTTATTGGTATGCATGTTACATAAAAAATAAATGAATCACCTCTTTGTTCAAGGACATCCATTTACTGTCATGTGCCCTGACCTTCCATTTCAAGAATAATTCAAACAAATTTTTTAAGAATTTCAGATGCATGTGTTTAAAGTTGAATCTACAGTAAACTAAAGTCAACCTCCTGCCTGGCCATGCTGCCAATAATTATAGTAAGTGCTGAAGTTCAGCGCATATACATATTCTTTGAAGGGGAAAATTTTTTTTCTTAAAAAAAATATGTATGCCTTAATATGTATTTCTGCATAAATAAATGCTTCCAAAGTACTGATTTCCTTATGCAGGAATTTAAATAGTATCAGTTAGTGGTCTTTTCCGTAACTCAGACCCAGGGGTATAGATTTGAGAAAGTTTGGCCCAGCCAGTAGCCAGTGAGGTAAGAACATTCCAAGGGAATGAGCATCCTAGAAAGAAAGAGTAGCTCACTACTAACCACAGCAGGGCAAAATGTAAAAATAAATAAATAGAATATGAAGAACACTTAAGTATGTGTAATATAAAACATAGATTTAAATAGATATTGTCCATGAAACTTCCCCTTTAAGTTTTTTTTGTACTTTGCATAAATCTTATAAATATGATTGAGCCCGTATGGTTAACCCTGGTGTCAGTTGGCAATGTATCCAAAACACATTCAGTATTTGAGAATTTTACACACTGAATACTGTTATGGGGTGCAAATACTAAAAACCAACAACAACACACTTGCTGTGCCAAGACTTACAGGGTTATTCAATAAATGTTCTTATCATTTGAAATGGTGCTAATTTTTCCTCAACCAATCAGATCTTATTTCACATTTGAAAGCTAACATCTGATTGGTTGGGGCAAAACTAGCACCATTTTAAACGATAAGAACTTTTATTGAATCTCTCTCTATGTGTATGTTTAAGTGTTACATTGGTTGTGTCAGTTTAGGAAGATTTTCGAGTTTGCACACAGCAAGCAATGTAATAAATAAAAGGATAGGAAAAGCGAGAATGTTGCATGACTTTTTAAATGTCAGCAGGTAAGGAGGCTTTTGCCTTAATGAAGTTTTTGGACACCTTTAGAGTGCTAGCAGCTCTGGGTGCATTTCTCTATTTGTGTTTATTTTGTTTGTTAGCAGCAGTTTTTAAAACATTTATAAATTAAGCATTTGAGCTTTTACTATTGGATGTGGTGTAGTATTGGATGTGGTGAAATAGCGAAAGGTGTTAAAATATGATGCAGGGGCATAACTAGAAGGGAGCAGGGTGAGCAACCGCAGGGGGGCCCGGGAGCCAAGAGGGCCCCAACTTCTTATTTTTATTATGAGAGATATAGCCTCCTCCCAGAAACCACTGTGGATGAAGCACGGATAGGGGCCCCATCATAGTTTTGCTGGGGGGCCCAGTGATTCCTAGTTACACCACTGATATGATGGAAGGTTAAACTGCATATAAGGTTCTTCTTACTTTATATTACATGTGGTATAAAGACATTGCAACAATTCATTTGTCAGAAAAACAACTTGGTAACCCTCACATAGAATGATGCCCTGCCCCACAGAATTCATAGCCTAATAACAGTCAAACTCTACAAGTCCTTGGGGAATAAATAGTTCTGCTTTTTAAACCACAGGCCCCCTGTCTCTTCTATTTTACTGTTCTACATGGATATTTCCTGTGGAAAACCTCTAAGTTGTAAACGTTTTTCAGTAAATCATTAAAGACCTAATTCATTAGCAAACCAGAGTGTTGTATAACTGATGAAATCAATCTTGCATTTGCATGCCACTAGCTAATTAAAAACTAAATGATGAACATCTTATTAGTCAGTTCTTAAACAAACTGCAATGACATGCAACTTACATCCCTAAGGAACTCAATTAAATATTTTCCAAGCAAATCATGGTTCTGTTAAAAAAAAAAAAAAACAACTTAAAAATGCATTAATTTCCTAATAAATAGTTATTTTTAAAAAAAAGATATACCACAATAAATCTGCATTGATTCATGCAGATCATAAAAGCTCTATGGTAATAACTTAGCCAATATTAAAAAGCTTTTCAATCCACAGGGATGCAAACTTGCAATGTCATAATGCAATAACTGAAACAATCTAATAAATGACAATTACATAACCTACTATATACATTATACACACATATATATAGTTATTATAGACATTACCGGTATTTGCAATACAAACACAGCTGGAATAGCTTCATTGTGTGTCTGTTTACCTGCCCATCAGATTTTTACAATATTCAAATAATAATAATGCTCTGATCCACATTAACTTTTGTTTTTACAAATTTTAGACTGTTTGAGATGAGAAATGAGAAACTATGAAATATTCTGCTGAAGAAACACTAAAATCGTGCTTAATGTAATGAATGTGTGCCAAGTAAAGATATTACACCTAAATAACAATATGAGATGTGATTCTGTTTGACAACAGCTGACACATTCTTAATGATTTACTGTATCTCAGTGATTGTCAGTTAATGCCTGTGAATTGTTTCACAGTAGATTATGTTATGTATGGGTTACAGGAATAACAGCCATCTAATCAAGTAAAATGAAAAACAGGTTCTTACCTCCAGTACTGCTATTCTCCTGTAAAGCCTTCAGTGAAGGTGTAGTGAATGTGCCTGCTTAGCCCCTAGGAGTCCTTGAAGCTTATGTCTTTGCCTGTGATGATTTGAGAGAAGCTTAACCCACAATATCATCACACATCAGCACATGGGATGCTCAGCCCAGCTGAGAGTTTACCACTCCCTCATCTAAACATGCTCACAACCCAGTTCATGCATCTGATTAGTAGGAGACATTAAAATGTTCTGATTTTGCTGGGAGGGGGGGTAGTCTCGTGAGGCAGGTGAATTGTTCTGTTAGCCAGGCTGACATATTGCTTATACAGCTGTTTTAAGGTGGGTTACATCTGCCTCCAGTCAATTCTGTCTGCTTTACAGTATGTGCCATATTGATAATAACAGATTATGAGACTAGTATCCTGGAAATTAGTATATATAATTGGATATATAAGGCATTGTGTGGAAATAAATCCCATATGTGCATTGGAGTTTACTGATTATTATTTATCTATCTACTGGTAGCACGGGGGTGTTCAACGGATTCATTTATCTGTCTTTAAGGGAGAGTGTTACACACAGAAAGTAGCAGAATGTTGTAATTTACTTTTGTTAGACAAGTGTCCCATATTGTTTAGGACTTTATCACAATTATTAATTTAATGAATATCAGAAACTAGAGGTGAACAAATCTAATGCAAACTGATAGTGTCATAGACAGAATTTGAACAAACATCAGTTTCTTAATGGAACTGAATCTTTCAAAAACTGAACTCATCATTGTCCCACCTAAATCTGGTCCTGTCCCATCTTTCTCTATTTCTGTTGACAAATCCCCCATTTTCCCTATCCAATTGGCACGCTGCCTAGGGGTAATTATTGACTCCTCTCTCTCCTTTTCTAACATTAACTATGCTCTCTTAAGGTGCCCATACATCTATACGATTTTACTTACCCGACCGAGCGCTCACGCGATGTTCATCGATGCTGCCAGAACCGCTTCTCCCAATCTTACATTCGACCGTCATGCGATTGCAAAATCCCATTCATTTTGCGATCGCATGTCGGTCGAATGTACGATCGGGAGAAGCGGTTCCGGCAGGATCGAAGGAACATCGTGTGAGCGCTCGGTCGGGTAAGTAAAATCTTATAGATGTATGGGCACCTTTACTATTGCACCGAGACTATTGTGACCTACTACTTACTGGTCTTCCTGCTTCCCACCTCTCTGCCCTTCAGTTTATATGTACTAAACTATGTATTGTTTTGCTCTCTGATAAACAGGATCCCAAATCTCCTCTGTACAGGACAACAATCTAGCTCCCCATTAAACAGCGCAATGTATACAAAATCCTTCTCCTAATATTTCAATCCCTTCGCTCTGCTGCTCCTCCTTATATTTCTTCTCTAGTGTCCCCAATGTTCCTGCCCGTACCCTCCGCTCATCGCAGAACCAGCTTTTGTACAGACCCCCCACTCAGACTGCTTCCTCTCGCCTTAAACCTTTCTCTCTTGTGGCTCCCATCCTCTGGAATTCTATTCCCTTCTATGTCAAGAAATCTCTATTAGCAGGTTTAAACTTAGACTTACATCCTACCTATCTGGTAACCAGCACAGTATACAATATGATTGTTTTATTTGCACTGCATAAGTCCCATTTCTGCATTTATAACCTTTCCTTTGTATCTGTATGTTACTCTCCTAATTAGATTGTAAGCTCTTCAGGGCAGGGACCTCATTTCCTCTGACAAGGCTCTAGTACTTATATATACAATATATAGCAAAATGAGGCACTCACGGGACTTGAATATAAAAAGTAACTTTTATTGCAGTCTTCTTAAAACATATCGACGCGTTTCAGCTCAGAGCGAGCTGTCCTCAGGATATTACATCACTCTTAGTTGGTGGTTATTTATAGAGAGAAATTAACCCACGAGGAAACACATCACAATTAAAACCCATTGTCCAATTAGTAAACATATTTACAGTATAAAAACAGAATAAACACTTGGAGGAGACCAAAAAAATCCTCCTAAATAGCAGATCGATCACTAATAAATGGATTCATGAAGAAACCCCTAAGCCCAACATAAAGAGACAATCACATATTAACCATAAAATATCTATAATGAGCTTGAAACATGAGCTTGAAACAGTGGAAAGATAGTTGCTCATTTAACCCCCTCGGAGATACAGTATCTAAAAAATGTATCCACCGGGTTTCCTTCTGTAGTAACAATTTGTCTCTATTAATGTTGGACATAGTTTCGATGTTAGATAACCCATCAATTATCATACATTTGAGACTGGCTAATGAATGGTTGGCTTGTTTAAAATGTTGTGCTACTGGTGCATCAGAAAATTTACTCTCAGGTTTAGCAATAATAGTAGAGCTAAGGGCTTGTCGTATAGAAGCTCGGTGATTAGCCATAAGCTCCTTGAATGTGATCCTGGTTTTGCCAACATAATAGAGCCCACAGGGGCAAACAATTATATAAACCACAAAACAACTATCACAAGAGAAACAATATTTAATAGATAGTCTTTTACCGTGTGGGTGGGTGGGCAAATTCTCTTATATGTATATTTATTTATATAAGTTATATATTTATGTACTGAACTATCTATGTATTTGCCCCCTTGTATGACTTTATTGTATTTTGTTATTGTACAGCTCTGCATCCCCAAGTGGTGCTATATAAATAAACTATACATACATTTATGATGATTATTAACATGGAATGGTATCACATAAACTTATCAGGCAGTTTTTTAATGCAGGGTCAAACAATTTTAATTCTTTAGGGAAAAGAAAATAATTATTGATAAAAAAAAAAACATACTTCAACATGCAGATATTTAATTTTTCTTTATTTTAGATACATTTTATAAAACATAAGAGGCTTAGATTATAATGAAAGCAGCAGTAAAATATTTTCTTAATTCATCTATGCCACTGAGTGATTATAAAAAAAGTGGTCCATTGTAGCTCCCATACCAATATGGCCATCCAATGTTCCAACTTTATAACATTTGGTTTTGTATTTTTTGTTGTTGATTTCCATAGGTAACAATAAACAATAAAAACTTACAATTGTTCCACATCAATTGTCAAGGAACTACCAATATATCCACCAAAGCTTATTGACAATAAGTGATCTGTTTGGGGCAGCTTGTTTCAAGGATGAAGCAATAAGACAACTTGCTGCTTGCTCCTAAAGGTCTTCCTTTAGGAGCCCTGTCAAAAAGGGCTATCCAGGGTTCTGGAACGAGAGTAAGGTATAAATATCATTGGGTAATATAAACTGTTTGTTACATGTAACATTTATGAATTTTATAATGCCATCCTGAGGGGTTGGGACAGTAGACAGTAGACAGTACAGTATGAGGGTATAGCTTATTGTGTGTACAGAACATTCCTTCTCTGTATATTTATTTTATACATATGGGTGGGAGCTGCCATATTGTTTCCCTTAGACAGTACAGTATGAGGGTATAGCTTATTGTGTGTACAGAACATTCCTTCTCTGTATATTTATTTTATACATATGGGTGGGAGTTGCCATATTGTTTCCTTTAGACAGTACAGTATGAGGGTATAGCTTATTGTGTGAACAGAACATTCCTTCTCTGTATATTTATATTTATACATATGGGTGGGAGTTGCCATATTGTTTCCCTTAGACAGCACAGTATGAGGGTATAGCTTATTGTGTGAACAGAACATTCCTTCTCTGTATATTTATATATATTGGTGGGAGCTGCCATGTTGTTTCCCTTAGACAGTACAGTATGAGGGTATAGCTTATTGTGTGTACAGAACATTCCTTCTCTGTATATTTATATGTATGGGTGGGAGCTGCCATATTGTTTACCTTAGACAGTACAGTATGAGGGTATAGCTTATTGTGTGCACAGAACATTCCTTCTCTGTATATTTATACATATGGGTGGGAGCTGCCATATTGTTTCCCTTAGACAGTACAGTATGAGGGTATAGCTTATTGTGTGAACAGAACATTCCTTCTCTGTATATTTATATTTATACATATGGGTGGGAGCTGCCATATTGTTTCCCTTAGACAGTACAGTATGATGGTATAGCTTATTGTATATACAGAACATTCCCACTCTGTATATTTATACATATGGGTGGGAGCTGCCATATTGTTTCCCTTAGGCAGTACAGTATGAGGGTATAGCTTATTGTGTGTACAGATCATTCCTTAGCTTATTGTGTGTACAGATCATTCCTTCTCTGTATATTTATATTTATATATATGGGTGGGAGCTGCCATATTGTTTTCCTTAGACAGTACAGTATGAGGGTATAGCTTATTGTGTGTACAGA
>JAACNH010000618.1:4379-169572 GCA_019447015.1 Hymenochirus boettgeri | reverse complement strand
GGGGTGGACATGCCCTTTAATATCTCCATTATCTGATGCTGCATTCAACCATTATTTCCATGTATGCGTATAGGCGATTGGCCATGTTGGTAAATCACTATGGATGGTCTCCTATAGACCATGGATATTGTCGCCTTGGCCATGTGCACCCTGCCTAAAACATTTATAGGCACCTCTGACGGATGACAGAATAACTAGAACATCCCCCTAAGTGAGAGATCTTTAGAAGCGAATTCAGTTTTAAAAGCTGCAGGGAGAGGGACAAGGCCCCTGCTATTCATCCACAGTGCGTGTTATCTAAAGCCACAAACACGGGCCATTTGGGCGATAATCATTCCGTGTATGGGCACTTTGAAGATCCGCGTGGCCAGACAGGCATCTTTACCATTTTTTCCAACAATGTCACCCATACACGGCACTATTATTACCCAAAATGGCCGTGCACGTGCGTTGCGGGTCGGCCCCTGCGATCGCACGTGTGTATGAGGCCTTAGACTCTATCCATGACTATCAATGGGAAGAAATATGCCATTGGGTTAGAGGAGGCCCACTATCTGGTTTACATCATTTTAAAGAGCTCAACAACTTGTGCAAGACTTTAGAATTAATAACACCAAACTTTAAAAGATCAGGGCAAGCGAAAGTAATTCATTGGCTTCATAGTATCCATACACATGGCCAATGGTCAAAAAATTCTGTTGAAGGTTTATACTCGAGGTCAATGTTCCACTACCTTGTCCGGCAGCGCGCGAGCCGCATCCTCGACTACACATCTCTGGTCATCCGGTGATGTCACTACCCCGGCAACGCAAATGTGAGAGAGGCGCCGGTATGTTACTGACTCATCGGGATGCCAGAGTTGGGCGTGTGATGATAGATTCGGCAGCGCAGGATGCGGATCGCTTTGGCCCCGCCGCAGCCTGACAAGGTGGAGTAAAATTTTTTATTGACTTGCCACACTAAACACACATTTAACATCTTAAATGGATACATACAACATAGGAGTAAAAACTTCTTATGTGATATACGTATGCACAAAATAAAGGAGGGAGGTTTACCCCTATTTGCAAGTATTTGCCATTTAAGATGTTTGAAACGTACAACTCCCATCATGCTTTAATTGCTGGGAGTTGTAGTTTAAACATCTTAGTGGCAACTACTACCCGCCTCCGTCGGTTTACTACTCGAGTCAGTGTGGTTTCCTCCTTTTTTAACCTAAAACTAGGTACCTCGGTTATACTCGGGATGTTTATGACTCGGGTATATACGTTTGATAAACATTACAAATAAATAAAATAAACGGTTTGGAGGCCTCTTATTTAACAACATTTCACAGCACCCGGACACAGAGAGGAAGAAAGAGAGGGGTGTTGGGACCTGTTCTTTAATACAGCGAGACAATTCCTTCAGCTTAAGTGTTGTTTTAAAGCCAACTGGACTAACAAGTGACCATACATCATGATAATATTCAGCAAGATCTCAACAGAATTTTTGACCATGTGGTATGGATATATGAACAAGGAATTACTTCGCTTGCCCTGATCTTTTAAAGTTGGTGTTTTAATTCTTAGTTTGCACAAGTTGTTGAGCTCTTTAAAATGATTTGTAAACCGATAGTGGGGGCCTCCTCTAACCCAATGGCATATTTTTCCCATTGATAGTCACTGGATAGAGTCTAAGGCTCTACATCACGTCGATCGCAGGGCCGACCGCAACGTCACGTGCCAGGCCATTTTGGTATAATAGTGCCGTGTATGGGTGACTATGTTGGAAAAATGGCAAAGATGCCTGTCTGGCCCCGCGGATCTTCAAAGTGCCCATACAACGGAATGATTATCGCCCAAATGGCCCTGCTTAACACACGTGGGGTTGTCCCCCGCCAATGCACGTGTTGGGGCTTTAGATAACACGCTACGCTTTGGATGAATGCAGGGGCCCTTGTCCCTCGCCCTGCAGTTTTCTTTTAAAACCTGATTCGCTTCCAAGATCCTCTTACTTAGGGGATGTTCTAGTTATCGTTATCCGTCAGAGTGCTATAAAATGTTTTTAGGCAGGGTGCACATGGCCAAGGCTACAATATCCATGGTCTATAGGAGACATCAATAGTTACTTTACCAAACATGGCAAATCGGCACTATATCGCATACATGGAAAATATGGTTGAAGATGCAACAGATAATGGAGATATTCAAGGGCATGTCCACCCCCAAACTGATTTAACCCACGTATGCCCACACCGTGCAGTGTAATAAAATCCTTCTTACCTCTCTTCTCCTTATGGTTCGCCTGTCAAGTGACTGTCCAAAGTTCCAGAAAGTGAAGAGTAAGAGGTGTCTGTGAGTCACCCTGTGCAAGCTGCTTCCTTTTTCTCAATAAGGACGGCGACATGCACAGGGCCCCTCGCCACCCTTCGATCTATCTTTGCTGTGCATGGTGCTCTCCCCCTACCTATAAAAAAGAATCGAGCTCTACTTACAGCCTTATCCCCGTTTTGCAAAGCCAGCAGCCACGCCTGTGATTGGCTGCCTCTCGGTTCCAGCAAGCAGAGGGCTGAGACGCAGAGCCGCCGGGGGGGGGAGAAGTGAGGTATGAAGTACGGGTACTCAATGCTTTTAAACAAACAAATCTGGTGGGTTGGGGGGGTGGGGCTATGGCCCAAGTTTATTTTGGGTGGAGATACCCCTTAAATATCTTTAGATTGTTTAGAAAATACTATAGTTTATTTAACCCTAACTAACCACATTAAAAGGACCAATTCATACTAACTTTCTTCCCTTGCTCTGCTTCCCTCAGAGTGGAATAGTAACCCAGGTGAGGACATCCTAAAAATCGCTAATACTCTGGTACTCTACCGAACTCCTGATTACTCAATGTCCTCCTTTTTATCCTATATAATTAACACAACTATACTATGAACAGACCGTGTGTATACTTTATATCATGAGATCGTGTATGTATATGTGTAGAAGTTTTTTTTGAAAACGAACGCCAAAATGTAGGTAAAATGTCAATATCACATTCATTTTATTATGGGCAGTTTTAACATCTGTATTAACATCTGTATTAAAGGTATAAGTGTGCACCACTTTATAAATGGTGGTTGAGATACGTGTATAGTGCACCCTTTAATGGTGGTAGATACAGTGTAAATAAATGTGCACCTTTATTAAATGGGGTAGATAGTGTAATAAGGTGTGCAACCCTTTATAAATGGTGGTAGACACATTGTATAAGTGTGCACCCTTTAGTAAATGGTCGGTAGATAGTGTGTATAAGTGTGACCCTTTTAAATGGTGGTAGATTACAGTGTTAAGTGTGCACCCTTTATGAATGGTGTAGATACCAGGTATAAGTGTGCACCCTTTATTAATGTGGTTAGGAGATACAGTGTTAAATTTTAAATGTGTGCAACCTTATAAATGGTGGTAGGATATACGTGTATAAAGTGCACCTTTCTAATGGTGGTAGATAGTGTATAAGTGTGCAACCTTTATAAAGGTGGAGTAGATACGTTTTAAATTAATAAGTGTATAATATCAGGCTTTGTGCACCCTTTATAAAGTTGTAGATAGTGTATAAGTGTGGACCCTTTATAAATGGGGTAGATACAGGTTATAAGTGTGCACCTGTATGAATGGTGTGTAGATACAGTGTATAAGAAGGTGTGCCACCCTTTATAAATTGGTGGTAGATCAAGTATATAAGTGTGCACCCTTGATAAATGGTGGGTGAGATACAGTGTATAAGTGTGCACCCTTTATAAAGTGGGTGGTAAGAACGTAGTTGGATAAGTGTGCACCCTTTATAAATGGTGGTAGATATGTAGTGTATAAGTGGTGACCCTTTTAAATGTGGTAGATAGTAGTATAGTGGCACCCTTTATAAAGTGTGGTCGATAGTGTCTAAGTGTACACCCTTTAAAATGCGTTAAGTATAGTTATATAAGTGTGCACCTTTCTCGTGATAATGAAAGTGTGGCGCTGTTATAGATAGATTTGGTAGATACAGTGAATATAAGTGTGCACACCTTTATAAATGGTGGTAGACATATCTAATGTGCACCCTTTGAATGGTGGTAGATAGTAGTGATTAAGTGTGACCCCTTAAAATTGGTGGTAGATAGTGATAAGTGTGCCCCCTTTATAAATGGTGGTAGATAGTGTAAGTGTGCACCTTTATGAATGGTAGGTAGATACAGTGTATAAGTGTGCCCCCCTTTAAATGGTGGTAGATACAGTGAGATAAGTGTCACCGCTTTATAACATGGTTGGATACATATGAAGTGCCCTTTAATGTATGGTGGTAGATAAGTGATATAAGTGGTGCACCTTTATGATGTGTGGTAGATACAGGTATAAGTGGCACCCTTTATGGATGGGTGTAGTACAGTGTATAAGTTGTGCACCCTTTATGGATGGGAGGATAGATCAGTGTATAAGTGTGCACCCTTTAGGATGTTGGTAGCTACAAGTGTATAAGTTGTGCACCCCTTGATAAATGGTGGTAGATACAGTGAATAAGTGTGCCCTGTTATGGATGGTTGGTTGAGATACAGTGTATAATGTTGTTTACACCCTTTAGATGGTGGTAGTACAGTGTATAAGTGTTTTCCACCCTTATGAATGTGGTGGTAGATTACAGTGTATAAGTGTGCACACTTTATAAATGGTGGTAGATAGTGTATAAGTGTGCAACCCTGTTATAATGGTGGTAAGATACGTGTATAAGTGTGTTACCCTTTATAAAAGGGTGTAAAATACGTGTATAAGTGTGTACCCTTTATAAAATGTGGTAGATACAGTTGTATACGTTGCACCCTTTATAAATGGTGGGAGATACATTATAAGTTGTGCAACCCGTTTAAAATGGGTGTAGATGCACAGTTATTAAGTGGTTGTAACCCTTATATATAATGTGTTAGTTAGGATACAGTGTTTAAGTGTTGTACCCTGTGTTATCAAATGGTTCATGGTTATGATTTACTAGTGCTAATTGTGTCACCCTTTATTAAATGGTGGTAGATTACGTGTATCGTTGTACCCTTTATAATAGGTTGGTGTTGAGGTACTAGTTCCCTTATGTAGTAGAATGTATGTGTGACCCTTTATATCAATGGTCGCTTTTCGGTAGATAGTTCAGTGTATAAGTGTGCACCCTGTTATTAAATTGTGGTTAGATACAGTGTATAGTGTGCACCCTTTTATGAAATTGGTGGTCAGCATACAGTTATAAGTGTGCCACACTTATCAAGTCGGAATATTTAATTGTTTACTTATATGTAGAGTTACATGGTGTATAAGTGTGACACCTTATATGATGGTGGTAGAGTCAGTGTTAATGTGTCACCCTTTTAAATGGTGTGTCGTACGTTATATTGCACCTTAAGATGGGGGGTTATATGTAATAAGGTGTGTACACCCTTTATCAAATGGTGGTGAGATATTTCGTGTATAAGTTGTGCACCTTAGCAATGTGTGACTTACAAGTGTTCAGTACTGTCGCACCCTTTATAAATTCGTGTCGTAGATCAGTTGTATAATGGGCACCCGTCTTTGATTAAATTTGGTGGGTATGTATAAACACGTTGTATAAGTGTTGCACCCTTTGTGTCTACATGTGGTTTCCGTGGTGTAGATTACGTGTACTAAGGTGTCACCCTTTATAAATGGTGGTTAGTATACTGTTGTATATAGTGTGTCCATCCACTTTGATATATCATGTGTGGTAGATACAGTGTTAAGTGTGCCCCTTTATAAAATGTGGTAAAGTATACAGTATATAGTGTGTCACCCTTTTAAATGTGGTAGATTACAGTGTATTATAACGTGTGCACCCTTTATAAATGGTGGTAGATATGATATGGACGTTATGTTGTAATAGTATAGTGTGGGCACCCTTTATAAAGTTATAGTGATAGTGGTGGCATCATTCAGTGTTATGTAGTTGTTGCACCAGTATAAATGGTGGTTAGATATGATAAAGATGTATAAATGTGAAACCGAGGTAAGATTTTCAGGCTTTTCTTAAAGCCTGAAAACCTCGGTTTATACTAGAGTATAAACGATAGTTTAATAAACTGGAAGCGGTTTGAAATGCAGGGGTGATTGAAATGGTTTACTGCAATTTTCCTTATTCATTGGTCCTTTTGGGGCTAGTTGCTGGCCATTTCTCTGTCCACTCATGCATTTGGCATACCTCTTACTCAGAAGACGTTGTTATATTTGAGTTGGTTTGAAGTTTTAGCTATAGTTTTGTGTGAAATTCACTATTTGTGAATCTTTTTAAAAAAAGAGAGAATTTCATTTCAGCTGTGTCTGGGTATCTGCATTATGATCAAAACTTACAATGCTCATAAAAACCATATTAGTGCAAGTTCCTAAAGATTCTGAGAAATGGTCAAACAACATACTTTCCACAAAAGTTTCCTGTGTGGGTTCCCTGGTGTAGTTTAAGTTTTGATCAAAACATTTGCCAAACCACACAAGAATATGGTTTCTCTCCTCTGTCAGTTCTCCTATCTTTAGTAATTTGGTTGTATAATGCAGAAAAATTGGCACATTTAAATTAAAGGAAATGGTTTCACTCATGTATGGGTTCTCTTATGCCTTGTAAGATTTGAGATATGGGGGAAATATCTGTCACATTTAGAACAAAAAATGGTTTATCTCCTGTGTGGGATCTCTGATGTAAAGTAAGATGGCGAGTGCTTGCAAAACCTTTGCCACATTCAGAACAAGAAAAGGGTTTCTCTACTTTGTGAGTTCTCTTATGTGCAGTAAGGTGGCTGTTATTTGCAAAACAGTTCCCACATTCAGAACAAGAAAATGGTTTCTCTCCAGTGTGAGTTCTTTGATGTTCAGTAAGATGACTATGTCTTTTAAAGCATTTCCCACATTCAGAACAAGAAAAGGATTTCTCTCCTGTGTGAGATCTCTGATGTGAAGTAAGGTGGCTGTTGCTTGCAAAACATTCACCACATTCAAAACAAGAAAAGGGTTTCTCAACTGAGTGGATTCTCTTATGCGAAGTAAGGTGGCTGTTGTTTGCAAAACATTTCCCACATTCAGAACAAGAAAATGGTTTCTCTCCTGTGTGAGTTCTCTGGTGTTCAGTAAGATGGCTATTTCTTTTAAAACATTTCCCACATTCAGCACAAGAAAAGGGTTTCTCTCCTGTGTGAGATCTCTGATGTGAAGTAAGGTGGCTGTTGATCTGACAAGCTGTTATTTAGGTTGGATCCCATGGTATCAGTAGATGGATCTGTTCCCTGTATCTGTTTTGTAAGTGGATTAATGGTACAATCTGAACATTCTCCTTCCCATGATTCCATCTCCTCTTTAATACCATTTGATATAATACCATTTGATATATAATTATCTGACAAGCTGTTATTTAGGTTGGACCCCATGGTATCAGTAGATGGATCTGTTCCCTGTATCTGTTCTGTAAGCCAACCCACATAAAAAAACAGTTTGATGCAGTTCAACCTAACCCGGCCAAACTGCAGCCAGGTTTTTTAAAGGGCCTGTCCTCCCTCCTAAGGAAAATGTTACCTCATGTAGTTTACAATTTACAGACATGTCCGATTGTTCATTCGTCCAATCCGGACAAACGAACGATCGAGGTCGGTCGCGGCCGGCCGCCCCACACCAGCAGATATTTTTGGCCGACCAACTGAAAGTGACGAGAAGTGGTCGGCCAGCCCAAAATATCTGTGTTACCATTATGGTCATGGAATCTGTGCCATCCCATGATGGAGAGAGAGAGCCGCAGTTTTGTAAGTGAGTATCTGGGCCTGGGAGCCATTTTGAGAGTTTAAAGGGACTGTCCACCCCTCTTTTGAAAAATTAATATGTGGTAGATTAGCCCCCAAAACCTAGAGATCGTTTAAGTCTAAAGCTGTAAATTGGCTCCCACACGGAGATATTATACTTACATCCTCCTCGCTCCACCGCCACGGCTCTGCACTTCCGGGTAAGGCAGTCAGTGTCGGCCGTGACTAACGTCACGGCCAGTCACTGACTGCCATTCCCGGAGCAGTCTCCACTGCGGCTGCTCAGGAACATAAAAAGAACAGAGCGGCCACAGTGGAGACTGGGAGAAGAACCCGGAAGCGGCGGTGGAGCGAGGAGCTTGTAAGTATAATATCTCTGTGTGGGAGCCGAATTACAGCTTTAGACTTAAACGATGTCTAGGTTTTGGGGGCTAATCTACCACATATTAATTTTTCAAAAGAGGGGTGGACAGTCCCTTTAAGTAAAATGGGGTTTGGGGGGTTGAACTATGTGAGGTCCATTTTTCATGGTTGGGTGGACGTGTCTGCAGGGACCCGGGTTGGAACCCCTTTTGCTCTGGGCCCCATAGCAACTGCTATGGTTACTATAGTGATGCCACGGCCCTGATGGTGTTACTGTGGGTAAATCAGAATACAAGATAGCATTATTTGTAGTAGATATGCTAATCTCAGTTCAAAAGCCACAAACTTCAGTATTATAGGGTTTGTGATAATTTGGTCACACTGGTTTCTTATTAGAGCTTAAAGGACATGTAAACTGTGCCAAATAATATTTAATCTAATCACACAGTAATAAGGATTAATATCCACCAATCTTAAATCTGCTTTTTTTTTTCTTCTCTGACCTTCCTATCCCTTGTTTTTTAGATCTTGGGGTTTTACTTTTTAAAGGGGGCGGGCCATAGCTAGTCCATAAAGAACTGTCAATCACCCAGCCCCTCCCCCTGGCACACTTCATGTAGTAACTATCCATTCTATAAAAGTAAAGCTTATTTGTCGGACACTGCATGGCTAGTTGATTCAACATTAAGATCAGGAAAGGTAATAAGCATTATCTGTTACTCTGTGTTCTTTCTGTGCAGATAGCTGCTGTCTGTGTTACTAAAATTCCAATGTAGCACTGTACCTAAAGAATCAATTACAACCCCCCCACACACACACATACCTCCTACAGCTAAAAGAAAATCTTACTTCATTCAAACAGTTATTACATCTACCAGTGCTACCTTCCCGTAGCAAAGCAGTTTTACTTTCACTATACTTTTACTATAACACAAAATCACTAGGTGAATGCTATTGGCTATAGGGGTGCACAGATCATCTCCACTGCACATGCTCCACACTCTATCTGTGCCTCAGTTTTGGGAGGGGGTGGATACATAGAGAGGAGACATGCATACTAACTAGGAGTGAGCTGAACAGGACATGAGATCCTAGATGCCTCGTGGAAACTTCGCTGTGTTAGGGCTAGGACAACTGAGCGCGTTTTTCACACATTTGTGCCCACGATTTTCGCTAAAATGGAAATTGCTGGAATGTGAAAATTCCCTTGATTTCCAAAGCGTATGCGTCCGTTCGCTGTTTGAGGTCAAGTATTTTTTCGCACAATCGCATGCACTCTTTGAAAATAGCGAAAACACAAATCAATGCGCGCAGCCTTAACGTGTGTGTTAATTGCTATATTTCAGGGGCATGTTTAGGGGAATTACTGGTGCCTGGAATCCCCCCTGCTTGCTCATTGCAGTCTGCTGTTCTACTTCTCCGTTGCTTTGTTACAAGGCATGTTCACCCCTCTCACAATAATTTAGTATATTACAATACAATGATCCAAAGCTGCTCCTAGACTGAGAAAAGAGACGGACTATCCCACGATCCAGTTCTGCGGCTCACAGCTACTTCCTGGTAATGGCCGTCAGTTTTGGCCAATACCAAACGAGCCTCTGCTACTGCTGACCGTGCACGTTAAGGATTGTGGGATAGTCAGCCTCTTTTCTCAGTTTAGCAGCTTTGGTAAGTAAAATGGATCCTGGGCTTTGGGGGGTGTTCTATCACATAGTAAATTATTGTAACGGGGGTGGACATGCACTTTAATAGAGCTGAGTGAGAAGCAGCCATTTTTTTGTTTCAAGAATGTATATAGCCTGTCCTGTGATTGACAGCAGCAGAGATCTGTATCAACATTAAATATATCTTTCCACCCCCACACTTAAGGTGGCAATACATCTATAGATTTACTTACCCTACCGACGCGTCACCGTGATGTTTCCTTCGATCCTGCCTGAACCGCTTCTCCCGATCTTACATTCGACCGACATGCGATCGCAAAATCCATTCATTTGCGATCGCAGTCGTCGATGTAGATCGGAGAAGCGGTTCCGGCAGGATCGACGGAACATCGCGTCAGCGCTCGGTCAGGTAAGTAAAATCTTAAAGATGTATGGGCACCTTTAGTCCTGACACCCAATCACGTATCTCTGACTGTCTCCTCATGGATGGCGCACTGATGCCTCAAACTAAACCTGATTAAAACCAAACTAATCATTTTCCCACCTAAACCTGATCCTATCCCACCTTATTCCATCTCTGTGTACAACTCCCCCATTTGCCCTATTCAGTCGGCACATTGCTTAAGGGTTATTATTGTTTCCGCTCTCTCCATTTCCAATCACATTAACTATGATGCTAAAACCTGACGCTTTTTTCTTCGTAACATTGTAAAAATCTGCAGATTTCTTTCTCTTCTGACTACTGCTATGTTTATCCATGCTCTCATCTTATCACATCTGGACTATTGTAACCTTCTGCTTTCTCGTCTTCCTGCTTCCCAACTTTCTCCTCTTCAGTCCGTACTTAACTCTGCCGCACACATTATCTCGCTCTCTAACAATCGAGAAATTAAATCTCCTCTGTGCCGCACATCTCCCTGGCACCTCATTAAACAACGCATTATCTACAAAATCCTTCTCTTAACACTTACCGTAAATCCCTTCGCTCTGCTGTTCCTTCTTATATTTCTTCTCTAGTGTCCCCATATGTCCCTGTACCCATCACAGAACCATCTCCTATACAGACCCCCACTCACACTGCTTCCTCTACCTTATACCTTTCTCTCTCTAGTCCCATATGTCCCTGTCCGTACCCTGTACCCATCACAGAACCATCTCCAATACAGACCCCCCACTCACACTGCTTCCTCCCACCTTATACCTTTCTCTCTAGTGTCCCCATATGTCCCTGTCCGTATCCTGTACCCATCATTGAACCATCTCCTATACAGACCCCCCACTCACACTGCTTCCTCCACCTTATACCTTTCTCTCTAGTGTCCCCATATGTCCCTGTCCGTACCCTGTACCCCATCACGAACCATCTCCATACAACCCCCACTCACCACTGCTTCCTCTACCTTATACCTTTCTCTCTAGTGTCCCCATATGTCCCTGTCCGTATCCTGTACCCATCATTGAACCATCTCCTATACAGACCCCCCACTCACACTGCTTCCTCCACCTTATACCTTTCTCTCTAGTGTCCCCATATGTCCCTGTCCGTACCCTGTACCCATCACAGAACCATCTCCTATACAGACCCCCACTCACACTGCTTCCTCCACCTTATACCTTTCTCTCTAGTGTCACAATACCCTAGTAATATAATAACCATATAATTACCATATGATAACCTAGTAATATATTAACCATAATCCTCGAATGTATCATCCAATGTAGCTTGCGCAAAACACGACAATTGCCCGCCTGACTTCAGGAAGTGTTTTAACAAGTTTTGGTGTCAGTGACATGTTACCCAGACCATTTCTCAGGTGCCACAGCCATTTACAGTAAGTTACCACTGTTAGTTTAGCTGTAAATCACTCTGACTTTTCGAACTATCACTCTCCATTGACTTTAATGGGTCCGAATGACTTTAATGGGTCTGAATTCGAACTTTCAAACTTTCTCTGAAGTTCGAAAGTTTGAAAACGGACCAAACTTTATATAGTTCGGTCATCTCTATTGACTGGCAGTTTTAACCATGTCTGAGTGCCAAACAGTTTTACCCATGTCTTTGTGCTCGGCAGTTTTACCCATGTCTGTGTGCCAAACAGTTTTACCCATGTCTGTGTGCCAAACAGTTTTACCCATGTCTGTGTTGTCTGTGTGACCGGCAGTTTTACCCATGTCTGTGTGACTGGTAGTTTTACCCATGTCTGAGTGACCGGCAGTTTTACCCATGTCTGTGTGCCAAGCAGTTTTACCCATGTCTGTGTGCCCGGCAGTTTTACCCGTGTCTGTGTGACCGGCAGTTTTACCCATGTCTGTGTGACCAGCAGTTCTACATTCGATGATCTGGGGAGTCTGTATAGGAGATGGTTCTGTGACCTTTATCACACTAAGGGCCGTTCTTAGGCATACGCCACCTAGGCAAAGAACTAGGGTGCCTATGTTGAACTAGTGCACCCGGTGTCTCTAGCATCTCCCTGACAGCATCTAGGGCTAAGTACCACTACTATGTGTTGGAGCATGATTTGCGTTACTTTACCTTACTTGCTGTGTTAGAACTGCTCTCCTTGTTCTGCTGTAATTTGTAACATTGTATCTAGTACGGAGCTTGAACTTGGATACAATGTTACAAATGAACTGAATGTGTTAGATCTGATCTCCTTGTTCTGCTGTAATTTGTAACATTGTATCTAGTACAGAGCCTGAACTTGGATACAATGTTACAAATTAAGCTCTCCTTGTTCTGCTGTCATTCGTAACATTGTATCTAGTACAAAGCCTGAACTTGGATACAATGTTCTAAATAAATGTGGTCATATGACTAGGCTGGAGTCCCGTGTTTCTGGAGCGGCCGTTCTCCATTGGTTGGTATGTTTATAAGGTGGAGGAAGCAGTGTGAGTGGGGGTCTGTATAAGAGATGGTTCTGTGATGGGTACAGGGTACGGACAGGGACATATGGGGACACTAGAGAGAAAGGTATAAGGTGGGAGGAAGCAGTGTGAGTGGGGGTCTGTACAGGAGATGGTTCTGTGATGGGTACAGGGTACGGACAGGGACATATGGGACTGTAACCCTGGCTGGAGGGCTGATTTAAACACTGTCTGGAGGACGGACTGTAACCCTGGCTGGAGGGCTGATTTAAACACTGTCTGGAGGACGGACTGTAACCCTGGCTGGAGGGCTGATTTAAACTCTGTCTGGAGGACCGACTGTAACCCTGGCTGGAGGGCTGATTTAAACACTGTCTGGAGGACTGAACCTCTGGCTGGAGGGCTGATTTTAACACTGGCTGCAAGCCCACACTGATCTGATGTGACTGTAACCCTGGCTGGAGGGCTGATTTAAACACTGTCTGGAGGACTGAACCTCTGGCAGGAGGGCTGATTTTAACACTGGCTGCAAGCCCACACTGATCTGATGTGCCCCCGGGAGATGTTATGAACCAGGACTCACTGCCCCTGGTGGCGGGGCGCATCTCCCCCGGGATTATACAGGCACCTCCCCCCCTTTGTCCCTGTTCTCCGGGGGCTTTCCGGGATGTTACAGCAGTGTCCCCTGTGGCACCCCGGGGGACTGTCTTGAAGGCCCTTGTTCCCTCCGTGTCGGGGGCTCCCGAGTCTTGCAGGCCCTGACGTCTCGGTGTCGGGGATGTTACAGGCCCTTGTCCCTGTGTTGGGGGATGTTACAGGCCCTTTGTCCGGTCTGGGGGGATGTTGCAGGCACTCCACCGTCCTGGTTCGGCGGCGATGTTGCAGCCCTGATCTCTGTGTCGGGGGATGTTACACGGCGCCATTGTCCCATGTGTGCGCGGGATGTTTACCGAACCCTTTGTCCCTGTGTCGGGATGTTACAGGCCCTTGTCCCTGTGTCGGGGGATGGTCTGTATCGTTAACGGTCCTGCCTGTCACCTGGTCGGCTGGGCGGGCCGATTCGCGCATGTATGTTACAGACACGCTGTCCCTGTGTCTGGGGGATCGTGTTTACAGACCCTTGTCCCGTGTCGGGATGTTACAGGTACCTTGTCACTGTGTCGGGGATGTGGCGTTTCCTCGTCACAGGTCCTTGTCCTGTGTCGGGGGGATGGTTGTTACAGGCCCTTGTTGTCCCTGTGTAGGGCGGCCCGACTGGTTACACGAACACTTGTCCCTGTGTTCGGGATGCTTACAGGTCCTTCTTGTCCTCTGTGCTCCCCTGTCGGGGGATGTTTACCAGCCCCTTACACCATGTGTCGGGGGAATGTTACAGACCCCTTGTCCCTCGTGCGGGGGATGTTACAGACACCTTGTCCCCTCCGTGCTAGGCGGGATGTCTACGACCACTTGCTCCCTGTGTAGGGGGACTGTTACAGCACACTGTACCCTGTGTGGAGGATGTACAGGTTTTCCGTGTCCCTGGTGTCGGCGGGGATGTGTACAGGCACTACGTCCCTGTGTCGGGGGATTGTTACAGCGCCTTGTCACCTGTGTCGCGGGATGTTAAAGGTCCTCCTCCCCCTGTACCTGTTGTACCGGGGATAGTTTGTTACAGCCCTGGTACCTGTGTCGGGGATGTACAGGCCATTGTTCCCTGTGTCGGGGATATTGTTACAGTCCTCGTCCCTGTGTCGGGGGATGTTACAGGCCCTTGTCCCTGTGTTGGGGATGTTACAGGCCCTCGTCCCTGTGTTGGGATGTTACAGGTCCTTGTCCCTGTGTCGGGGATGTTACAGGCCCTGTCCCTGTGTTGGGGGATGTACAGGCCCTTGTCCCTGTGTTGGGGGATGTTACAGGCCCTTGTCCCTGTGTTGGGGATGTTACAGGCCCTTGTCCCTGGTCGGGGGGGAGAGGTGTCCGGATGTGGGGGACGATGGATGGATATTGTATTGGATGGAGGTAATTATGGGATGGGGGGATGTGGATTGATGGTGAGGTTTGATTGATGAATGTGGAGGAGAGGATTGAGGCATGTGGATTGTGGAGGGTAGGATGGATAATGATGTGGGGGGATGGGGATGGATGTGGATGATGGAAGTTTAGATGTGGAGGGACTTGGGGGGCGATGGATGGATGTGTGATGGATGGATGTGTATGATTGGATGAGTTGTGATGATTGTAGGCTGTTGGTGGGGATGTGGATTGTGGATTTGTTTGAGATGTTGTGGATGTGATGTGAATTTGTGGGGATTGATGGAGGGATTTGGGGGATATCGATGGATTTTGATTGTGGTTTGATTGTGATGTGGATGGGATGATGGATGGGATGAGATGGATGTTGATGGTTGATGTGAGGATGTTTGGATGATTGAATGTGATATGGATGATTTGGATGTGTGGATGTTATTGGTGCGGGATGTTAGGGAATGTTAGGATTAATGTGATATGTTACAGGCCCTTGTCCCTGTGTCGGGGGATATTACAGGCCCTTGTCCTGTGTGGGGGATGTACAGGACCTTGTCCCTGTGTGGGGGATGTATTACAGGCCTGTCCCTGTTGTCGGGGGGATGTTACAGGCCTTGTCCATGGTGGGGGATTGTTGCAGGGCCCTTGTCCTGTGTCGGGGGATGTTGCGGCCCTTGTCCCTGTGTTGGGATGTTACAGGGCCCTTTGTCCCTGTGTCGGGGGATGTTTACGGCCCATTGTCCCTGTGTCGGGGAGGTTACAGCCCTTGTCCCTGTGTCGGGGGAGTTACAGGTCCTTGTCCAGGGGTCGGGGGATTGTTTAAGACCCTTGTCCCCTGTGTCGGGTATGTTAAACAGGTTCCTTTTGGCCATGTGTCGGGGGCGATGTTACAGACCCTTGTCCCTGTTGTCGGGGATGTTACAGGCCCAGTGTCCCTGTGTTGGGGATGTTAAAGGTCCTTTGTCCCCGGTGTCGGGGGGATGTGACAGCGCCCATTGTTCCTGTGTCGGGGGGGGATGTTAAGGCCCTTGTGTCCCTGTGTCTGGGGATTGTTGACAGCCCTTGTCCCTGGTTGAGCGGGGGATTTGTTACAGGCCCTTGTCCCTGTGTCGGGATGGTACAGGTCCCTTGTCCCTGTGTCGGGGGAATGTTACAGACCCTTGGCCCTGTGTAGGGGGGATGGTTACAGGGCCCTTGTCCTGTGTCGGGGAGGTTACAGGCCCATGTACTGTGTCGGGGGATGTTACAGGCCCTGTCCCGTGTCGGGGGATGTACAGACCCCTTGCCCTCCCTGTGTTTGGGATGTTACAGGTCCTTGTAACCCTGGGTCGGGGGATGTTGTTACAGACC
The DNA here is from genome assembly GCA_019447015.1 of Hymenochirus boettgeri. Classification (NCBI taxonomy): domain Eukaryota; kingdom Metazoa; phylum Chordata; class Amphibia; order Anura; family Pipidae; genus Hymenochirus; species Hymenochirus boettgeri. The sequence continues at coordinate 153,549 of JAACNH010000618.1, read as the reverse complement.
CTTTCCCTGTGTCGGGGGAGGTTAACAGGCCCTTGTCCCGGTCGGGATTACAGGTCCTTGTCCCTGTTGTGGGGAGTTACAAGGTCCTTGTCCCCGTGTGTCAGGGGGAGGGGGATGTTACAGGCCCTTGTACCCCATGTGTCGGGGATGTACAGGCCCTGTCCCGTGTTGGGATGTTAAACAGGCCCTTGTCCTGTGTTGGGGGATGTTACAGGCCTTGTCCCGTGCGGGGGAATGTTAAGGGTGCCGGTCTGTGTCGGGGATTGTTTACAGACCCTTGTCCCTGTGTAGGGGGATGTGTTTACAGGACCCTTGTCCCTAGTGTCGGGGGATGTTACAGGCCCTTGTCCATGTGTCGGGGATGTTACAGTCACTTGTCCCTGTGTCGGGGGATGTTACAGACCCTTGTCCCTGTGTCGGGGGATGTTTACAGGCCCTTGTCCGTGTTGGGGATGTTACAGGCCCTTGTCCCTGTGTTGGGGATGTTACAGACCCTTGTCCCTGTGTTGGGGATGTTGTCTGACAGGCATGTCCCGTGTGTTGGGGATGTTACAGACCCTCTGTCCCGTGTGGGGATGTTACAGGCCCATTGTCCCTGTTGTTGGGGCTGGTGCAGGCCCTTGGTACCCTGATGTTGGGATGTTGCGGCCCTGTCCCTGTGTTGGGGATGTTACAGAACCGTGTCCCTGGGTTGGGCGATTGTACAGGCCCTTGTCCCTGTGTGGGGGAGTACAGACCCTTGTCACTGTGTTGGGGATTGTTACAGAGCCCTTGTCCCTGTGTGGGGATTTGTTGCAGGCCCTTGTCCCTGTGTTGGGGATGTTGCAGGGCACTTGTACTGTGTTGGGGATGTTGCAGGCCCTTGTCCCTGTGTTGGGGATGTTACAGACCCTTGTCCCTGTGTTGGGGGATGTTACAGGCCCTTGTACCTGTGTTGGGGATGTTGCAGGCCCTTGTCCCTGTGTTGGGGAGGTGCGGCCCTTGTCCCTGTGTTGGGGAATGGCTGTTCACAGGCCCCTTGTCCCTGTGTCGGGGATTGTTACAGGCCCTTGTCCACGGGGTTGGGGATGTTACAGGCCCTTGTCCCTGTGTTGGGGGATGTTACAGGCCTTGTCCCCTGGTTGGGGATATGACAGGACCTTGCCCGGTGTTGGGGGATGTTGTTACAGCCCTTGTTCCCTGTGTTGGGGATTGTTTACGGCCTTGTCCCGTGTGTGGTGGATGGTACAGCCCTGTCCCTTGTTGTCGGGGGATGTTCAGGCCCTGGTCCCGGTGTCTGGGGATTTACAGACCATGTCCCTGTGTGGTAAGGGTAGTACAGGCCCTTTGTACCTGTGTTGGGGGATGTTACAGGCCCTGTCATGTCGTTGGGATGTTACAGGTCTTTGTCCCTGTGGACGGGGGATGTTACAGGACCCTTGCCCTGTGTTGGGGATGTTACGGCCCTTGTACCTGTTGTCGGGGATATAAAGGCCCTTGTCCTGTGGTTGGGGCTGTTACGGCCGTGTCCTGTGTGGGGATTGTTTACAGGCCATTGTACCTGTGTGTGGGATATTAAAGGCCCTTGTCCCGGTGTCGGGTGGAAATTACAGGAACCTGTCCATGTGTGGGGAGTTTTACAGGCCTTGTCCATGTGTTGGGGATATTTAAAGGCCATTGTCCCTGTGGTGGGGGATTTACAGGCCTTGTCCCTGTGTCGGGGGATTTTGTTACAGGCCCTTGTCCTGTGTTGGGGGATAGATGTTACAGGACCATTGTCCCTGTGTTGGGATATTACGGCCCTCTGTCCTGTGTTGGGATGTTAAGGCCTTGTCCCTGTGTGGGGATGGTATTTACCGGCCCCCTTTTGGTCCTGTTGTCGGTGGATGTACAGGCCCTTGTCCTGGTCGGGGGATGTTACGGCCCTGGTCCCTGTGTCGGGGGATTGGTTAAGACCCTTGTCCCTGGTTGGGGATGTTACAGACCCTTGTCCCGGTGTTGGGGGAAGTTGGGAAGTTACAGGCCCTTGTCCCTGGTCGGGGGATATTACAGACCTTTCCCTGTGTCGGTGGATGTTACAGACCCTGTCCTGTGTCGGGGATGTTACAGGCCCTTGTCCCCTGTGGCGGGGGATGTTAAAGACCCTTTGTCCCTGTTGAGGGGGGAGATTACCGACCCTTGTCCGTGTCGGGGGGGAGTTACAGGGCCTTGTCCCTGTGTCGGGGATGTTCAGGACCCTTGTCCCTGTGTTGGGGAAAGTAAGTAGTTACAGGCCCTTGTCCTGTGTCGGGGGATATTACAGACCCTGGTCCTGTGTCGGGGGATGTACAACCATGTCCCTGTGGCGGGGGATGACAGGACCATTGTCCTGTGTCGGGGGATTGTTTACAGACCCTTTGTCCCGTGTCGGGGGGGATATTACCAGACACTTGTCCCTGTGTCGGGGGATTGTTACAGTGCACTTGTCCCTGTGTCGGGGGAGTTACAGACCTATGTCCCTGTGTCGGGGGATTTATTTACATACCCTTGTCCCTGGTAGGGGGATGTTGGTTTTGTTACAGACCCTTGTCCCTGTGTCGGGGGGGGAGGTTAAGGCCCTGTCCCGGTGCGGGGGATTGTTGTCCAGCTTAAAGACCCTTGTACCTGTGTCGGGGGATAATTACAGACCCTTGTCCATGTGTCGGGGGGGGATTGTTACAGGGTCATTGTCCCTGTGTCGGGGATTGTTTAGCAGGACCCTTGTTCCTGTGTCGGGGGATGTTACAGGGCCCTTCGTCCCTGTGAGGGGGAGGGGATGTGTTTACCCCCCCCCAGACCCCTTGGTCCGTGTCGGTGGGATGTTACAGACCCTTGTCACGTGTCGGGGGATGTTTACAGACCCTGTCCCTGTGTCGGGGATGTGACAGGACCTTTTGTAACTGTGTTGGGGGATTGTACAGACCCTTGTCAATGTGTCGGGGGATGTATACAGGCCCTTGTCCTGTCTGCGGGGGGATGTTTACAGGCCATTGTCCTGTTTTCGGTGGATGTCAGGCCCTTGTCCCTGGTGTCCGGTGGTGTTACAGGGCCCTTGTCCCTGATGTTGGGGGATGTTACGGACCTTGTCCCTGTGTCGGGGAGTTCACACGGCCCTTGTCCATGTTGTCGGGGGATGTTACAGACCCCTGTCCCTGGGTTGGGGATTGTTACAGGCCCTTGTCCTGTGTTGGGGGATGGTACAGGCCCTTTCTGTCCTGTGTCTGGGATGTTTACAGGCCCTGGTCCCTGTGGTCGGGGGAATGTTACAGCCCCTGTCAGTGTTGGGGATGTTGACAGGCCCTTTGTCCCTGTGTTGGGGGATGTTTGAACAGGCCCGTGTCCCTGTGTTGGGGTGTTACAGGCCCTTGTCCATGTGCGGGGGATGTTCAGGCCCTGTCCTGTGTTGGGGCTGTTAACAGGCCTTGTCCCTGTGTTGGGGATGTACAGGACCCTGTCTGGGTTGGGGAGTTACAGACCCTGTCCCGTGTTGGGGATGTTTTGTTAAGGCCCTTTTGCCTGTGTCGGGGGGGTTACAGACCTGGTCCCGGTTGTCGGGGGATGTTACGGCCCTTTGTCCATGTTTGGGGGATGTTACAAGACCCTTGTCCCTGGTGGGGGATGTTTACCGGACCGGCACACTTATCACGATCACAACCCATTTATAAAGGGTGCACCACTATACACTATCTACCACCATTTATAAAGGGTGCACATTTATACACTGTATCTACACCATTTATAAAGGGTGCACACTTATACACTGTATCTACCACCATTTATAAAGGGTGCACACTTATACACTGTATCTACCACCATTCATAAAGGGTGCACACTTATACAGTGTATTACCACCATTTATAAAGGGTGCACACTTATATACGGTTATCTACCCCATGTATAAAGGTGCACACTTATTACACTGTATTACCACAATTCATAAAGGGTGCACAACTTATACACTGTATCTACCCACCATTTATAAAGGGTGCACACTGTTTGTACACTATCTCCCACCCATTTATTTGAAAAGGGCACACTTATACACTGTATTACCACATTTTAAAGGGTGACACTTATACACTATCTACCCACATTTTAAAGGGTGCACATTTATAAACGGTACTACCACCATTTATAAAGGGTGCACACTTATACACTATCTACCACCATTCATAAAGGTACACACTTATACACTGTATCTACCACCATTTATAAAGGGTGAACAATTATACACTGTATCTACCACCATTATAAAGGGTTGCACACTATACAATGATATACCAAATTCATAAAGGGTGCACACTTATACACTGTATCTACCACCATTTATAAAGGGTGCACACTTATACACTGTGTCTACCACAATTTATAAAGGGTGCACACTTATACACTATCTACCACCATTTATAAAGGGTGCACACTTATACACTGTATCTACCACCATTTATAAAGGGTGCACACTATACCACTATCTACCACCATTTATAAAGGGTGCACACTTATACACTATCTACAACCATTGATAAAGGGTGCACACTTATACACTATCTACCACCATTTATAAAGGGTGCACACTTATACACTATCTACCACCATTTATAAAGGGTGCACATTTATACACTGTATTACCAACAATTTATAAAAGGGTGAACATATACACTGTATCGACCACCATTTATAAAGGGTGCACACTTATACACTGTATACCACCATTTATAAAGGGTGCACACTTATACACTGTATCTACCACCCATTTATTAAAGGGTGCAACTTATATCCTGTATTACCAACCATTTATAAAGGGGTGAACTTATACACTGTATCTACCACCATTTATAAAGGGTGCACACTTATACACTGTATCTACCACCATTTATAAGGGGCCATTGTACACTATCTACCACCATTATAAAGGGTGTCACACTTATACAATGCTATCTACCACCATTGCTAAAAGGGTGAACAACTTATACCTATCTACCACCATTATAAAGGGTGCACATTTATAACACTGTATTTACCACCATTCTATAAGGGTCACACTGATACACTATAGACACCATTCATAAAGGGTAACACTTATACACTATCTACCACCATTTATAACGGGTGAAACACTGATACACTGTATTACCACCATTCATAACGGGTGACCACCTTATACACTGTATCTACCACCATTTATAAAGGGTGAACACTATACACTGTATCTACCACCATTTATAAAGGGTGCACACTTATAAACTGTGTCTACCACAATTTATAAAGGGTGCACACTTATACACTATCTACCACCATTTATAAAGGGTGCACATTTATACACTGTATCTACCACCATTTATAAAGGGTGCACACTTATACACTGTATCTACCACCATTTATAAAGGGTGCCACCACTTGTATACACTGTATATACCACCATTATAAAGGGTACAACATTCTTAAACACGTAATCTACCACCATTATAAAGGGTACACACTATACACTGTATCTACCACCATTTATAAAGGTGCACACTTATTACACTGTAATCTACCACCCATTTATAAAGGGTGCATCCACTATACATTATCTACCACCATTTATAAAGGGTACACACTTATACCACTGTATCTAACCACCTTTATTAAAGGGTACAACACTTATTACCACTGTATCTACCACCATTATAAAGGGTGCACACTTATACACTATCTACCACCATTTATAAAGGGTGCACACTTATACACTGTATCTACCACCATTCATAAAGGGGTGAACACTTAACACTGTATCTACCACCATTCATAAAGGGTGAACACTTATACACTGTATCTACCACCATCCATAAAGGGTGCCACACTTCTACACTGTATCTACCACCATTTATAAAGGGTGCACACTTATACACTGTATCTACCAACATCCATAAAGGGTGCCACTTATACAATGTATCTATCACCATCCACATACACCCCCAGGGTGCAACTTAGACACTGTATCTACCACAATCATTAAGGGTGCACACTTATACACTGGTATCTACCACCATTCATAAAGGGTGCCCACACTTATCACTGTATCTTCCACCCATTTATAAAGGGGGGTGCACACTTATATACTGTATCTACCACCATTATAAAGGGTGCACACTTATCTCACGTATCTACACCCTTCATAAAGGGTGAACACTTATTACACTTATCTACCACATTATAAAGGGTGCACCACTTATACACTATTACCACCATTTATAAAGGTGCACAATTATACACTATACCCCATTTATAAAGGGTGCACATTATACACGTATCATACACCATTATAAAGGGTGCACACTATATACTGTATCTACCACCATATCAAAGGGTGCACCACTTATACCAATGTATCTACCGCCCATTTATAACGGGTGCACACTTATATACTATCTACCACCATTTATAAAGGGTGTACACTTATACACTATCTACCACCATTTATAAAGGGTGCACACTTATACACTATCTACCACCATTTATAAAGGGTGCACACTTATACACTATCTACCACCATTTATAAAGGGTGCACACTTATACACTGTATCTACCACCATTATAAGGGTGCAACACTATACACTGTATCTACCACCATTTATAAAGGGTGCACACTTATTATACTGTATTACCACCTTATAAAGGGGCACACTTATACACTGGATCTACCACATTCATAAAGGGTGCACACTTATACACTGTATCTACCACCATTTTATAAAGGGTGCACACTTCTACACTCTCTACAACCATTTATAAAGGGTGCACACTATACACTGTTCACCACCCATTATAAAGGGTGCCACACTTATACACTATTCACCACCATTATAAAGGGTGCACATTTATACAATGTATCTACCACCTCTATAAAAGGGTGCACAATTATTCACGATCTACCACCAATATAAAGGGTGAACACTTATACACTGTAATCTACCACCATTCATAAGGGGCACTACTTATACACTGTATCTACCACATTATAAAAGGGGCAACTTATACACTATTCTTACCAACCATTTATAAAGGGTGCACACTTATACACTATCTACCACCATTTATAAAGGGTGCACACTTATACACTATCTACCACCATTTATAAAGGGTGCACATTTATACACTGTATCTACCACCATTTATAAAGGGTGCACACTTATACACTGTATCTACCCGATTTATAAAGGGTGCACACTTTATACACTTACAGCAGAGTTAATACAGATGTTAAAAACTGCCATAAATAAAATAAATGTGATATTTACATTTTACATACATTTTTGGCAGTTCGTTTTCAAAAAAACTTATCACATATACATACAGATCTCTATTGATATAAAGTATACACACTGTCTGTTCATAGTATATTGTGTTATTATTAAGAGGATGAAAGGAGACATGCGTATTACAGGAGTTGACGGTAGAGTACCAGGAGTACTTAGCGATTTTAGGTCCTCACCCTGGGTTACTATTCGCTATGGAGGAAGAGCAGCAAGGGAAATTAGTATGATTGTCTTTAATGGTTAGTTAGGGTATTAGTGTAAATAAACTATAGAGTATTTTCTAAACAATCTAAAGATATTTAAGGGGTTATCTCACCCCAAAAATAAACTGGGCCATTAGCCACCCCCAACCACCAGATTTGTTGTTAAAAGCATTAGTACAGTACTGGCATACCTTCATTCCCCGGCGCTCTGGTCTCAGCCCTCTGCTTGCGGGAAACGAGAGGGCAGCCATCACAGGCGTGGCTGCTGGCTGCAAAAACGACGGGAACTAAGGACTGTAAGTAGAGATCGATTCTTTTTTTATAGGTAGGCAACAAGGCAGCCAAAGATAGATCGAAAGGGTGGCGAGGTGGCCCTGTGCATTGTGCCTCCTAGTGAGAAAAAAGGAGAGCTTGCACAGGGTGACTCACAGACACACTCTTAATCTTCACTTTCTGGAAATTGGACAGTCACTGCAGGAGAACCAATAAGGAGCAGAGAGGTAAGGTAAGGGATTTTATACATGCACGGTGGGGGCCAGTGTGGGTTAAATTCAGTTTTGGGGGTGGACATGCCTTTAATATCTCATTATCTGATGATGCATTCAAAACATTATTTCCATGTATGGTATAGGCGATTGGCCATGTGGTAAATCATATGGAGGGTCTCCTATAGACCAGGAGATTGTGCCTTGCGCCATGTGCACCCTGCCTAAAAAACATTTATAAGGCACCTCTGACGGATACGGAATAACATTAGAAATCCCCTAAGTAGAGATCTTGAGAGCGAATTCAGTTTTAAAAGCTGCGGGAGAGGACAAAGGCCCCTGCTCTCATCCAAAGTGCGTGTTATCTAAAGCCACAAAAACAGTTGCGATTGCGGGGGACAAACCACGGGTGTAAGCAGGGCCATTTGGGCGAGAATCATTCCGTGGATGGTGGGCACTTTGAAGACCGCGTGGCCAAGACCAGATCTTTGCCCATTTTTTCCAACAATGTCACCTTACACGCATATTATTACCCAAAAGGCCTGTGCACGTGCGTGCGGCTCGGCCCCCGATCGCTACGTGTGTATGAGGCCTTAGCTTATCCATGGACATCAATGGGAGAAATATGCCATTGGGTTAGAGGAGGCCCACTTCTGGTTACATGATTTTAAAGAGTCAACAACCTGGCAAGACTCAAGAATTAATTAACACCAAAACTCCACCAAAGATCGGGCAAGCGAAAGTAATTCACTGGCTTCATAGTATCCATACACCTGGTCCAAAAATGATGTTGAGATCTGCGATAATTATCCATTGTGTTATGGTCACTTTTAGTCAGTCTGGGCTTAAAACAAACATCTAGCTGAGGAGTTTGTCGCGCTGTATTAAAGAAGGTCCATACACCCCTTATCTTTCTTCCTCTATGTGTCCGGTGCTGTGAAATGTTGTTAAAGAGAGCTCCAAACCGTTATTTTATTTTATTTTGTAATGTTTTACCGTATAGAACCGAGTTTAAAAAAACATCCCGAAGTATTAAACCGAGGTACCTAGTTTTAGGTAAAAAAAGGAAGGGAAAACCACCTGACTCGGTATTAAACGAGGGGGTAGTATTTGCCACTAAAGATGTTGAAGAAATACAACTCCCAGCACTAAGCATGATGGGAGTTGTAGTTTCACACATTTCAAGTGGCAAATACTTGCAAATAGGGGTAAATCCTCCTTATGTGCATACACGTTGCACAAAGAAAGAAGGTTTACTCCTATTTGTATGTATTTGCCATTTGAGATGTTAAATGTGTGTTAGGTTGTGCAAGTCAATGTTTCTCCTACCTTGTAGGCGCCAGCGCGGATTCCCGCATCCTCGCTCCACAGGCCTCTGCGAGCGATGATGTCACACCCGGCGCCTCTCACTTTGCGGGCGGGTGGTAGTAGTGATTCAATCCGGATGCGCCGAGCGTGGAGCGGAGGATGCGGACTCGCGCGGCTGCCGGACAGGTAGGGGAAACATTCCGAGGTATAACCTACGGTAAGATTTGCAGCTTTTTTCTTAAAGCCTGAAAAACCTCGTTTATACTAAGTATATAACGGTAGTTTAAAAAATGGATAAAGCGGTTTGATTTTTGAAATGCAGGGGTTTGATTGAAATGGTTTACTGCAATTTTCCTAAGTTCATTGGTACCTTTTGGGCTAGTTGTGGCATTTCTCTGTCCACTCATGCATTTGGCATACTCTTATCAGCAGACGTTGTTTATATTTGAGTTTGTTTGAAGTTTTAGCTATAGTTTTGTGTGAATGCACTATTTGTGAATCTTTTAAAAAAGAGAGAATTTCATTTCAGCTGTGTCTGGGTATCCTGCATTATGATCAAAACTTAAATGCTCATATAAAAACCATATTAGTGCAAGTTCCTTAAAGATTATGAGAAATGGGCAAACAACATACTTTCCACAACGTGTCCTGTGGGGGGTTCCCTGGTGTAGTTTAAGTTTTGATCAAAACATTTGCCCAACCACACAAGATATGGTTTCTTCCTCTTGTCAGTCTCCCCCCTTATTCTTAGTTAATTTGGTTGTTAATGCAGAAAAATTGGCAATTTAAATAAAGGAAATGGTTTCACTCAGTATGGGTTCTTAGCCCTTGTAAGATTTGATCTATGGGAAAAAAAATTTGCCACATTCAGAACAAAAAAAATGGTTCTCTCCGGTGAGATCTTGATGTGAAGTAAGGATGAGATGTGCTTGCAAAACCTTGCCACATTCCGAACAAGAAAAGGTTTCTCACTTTGTGAGGTTGCTCTTATGTGCAGTAAGGTGGGGTTATTTGCAAACAGTTCCCACATCAGAACAAGGAAATGGTTTCTCTCCGTGTGAGTTCGCTGAGTTCAGTCAAGATGCTATGTCTTTAAGCATTTTCCCACATTCAGAACAAGAAAAGTATTTCTCTTCTGTGTTGAGATCTATGATGTGAAAGTAAGGTGGCGTGCTTGCAAACCATTCACACATTCAGAAACAAGAAAAGGATTTCTCTACTGATGGATTTATTATGCGAATGTAAGGTGGCGTTGTTTGCAAAAAACCATTCCCACATTCAGAACAAGAAAATGGTTTCTCTTCCTGTGTGAGTTCTCTGGTGTTCAGTAGATGACTATGTCTTCTAAAGCATTCCCACATCAGAACAAGAAAAGGAGTTCTATCTGGTGAAGATCTCTGATGTGAAAGTAAGGTGGCTGTTGCTGCCAAAACATCACCACCTCAAAACAAGAAAAGGGTTTCTAAACTGAGTGGATTCTCTTTATGTGTAGTAGGGGGCTGTTGTTTGCACAAACATTTCCAACATTTCAGAACAAGAAAATGGTTTCTCTCCTGGGTTAGTTCTCTGGTGTTCCGTAAGATGGCTATTTCTTTAAAAACATTCCCACATTCAGCACAAGAAAAGGGTTTCTCTCCTGTGTGAGTTATTTTATGTGCATTTAGAGAGCTATTTCTTCCAAAACATTTCCCACATTCAGAACAAGAAAATGATTTATCTCCTGTGTGCATCCTCTTATGTGCAGTAAGGTAGCCGTTACATGTAAAACTTTTGCCGCATTCAGAACAAGAAAAGGGTTTCTCTCCTGTGTGAGTTCTCTTATGTTTAGTAAGGCGGCTTTTTTTTGAAAAACATTTCCCACATTCAGAACAAGGGAAGGATTTTTCTCTCTTCTGTTCTGTAAGTGGATTAATGGTACAATCTGAATATTGTCTTCATAGATTCCAACTCTTCTTTAATACCATTTTGAATATAATATCTGACAAGCTGTTATTTACGGGTGGATCCCATGGTATCAGTAGAGATCGGTTCCCGGATCTGTTTGTAAGTGGATTAATGGTTACATCTGAACATTCTTCCTTCCCATGATTCCATATCCTCTTTAATAACCATTGATATATACTTATCTGACAAGATGTTATCGTAGGTTGGATCCCATGTATCGGTTAGATGATCGTTCCCTGTATCTGTTTGTTAAGGGCTTATGGTACAATCTGGAAATTCTCTTCCCATGATCCATCCTCCTCTTTAAATACCATTTGCTATATTAATTATCTGACAAGCGGTTATTTAGGTTGGACCCATGTATCAACTAGATGGATCTGTTCCCTGATATGTTCTGTAAGTGGATTAATGGTACAATCTGAACATCTCCTGTCCATGATTCCAATCGTCCTCTTTTAATAACATTGATCTATAATGATCTGACAAAGCTGTTATTTAGTTGGATCCCATTGGTATCAGTAGAGGATCTGTTCCCTGTATCTGTTCTGTAAGTGGATTATGGTACAATATGAACATTCTCCTCACATGATTCCATACTCCTCTGTAATACATTTGATATCTAATTACTGACAAGCTGTTATTTAGGTTGGATCCCCATGGTATCAGTAGATGGATCTGTTCCCTGTATCTGTTCTGTACTGGATTAATGGTACAATCTGAACATTTCCCTTCCCATGAGTCCCATTCTTTGTAATACCAGTTGAAATAATTATATGACCAGCTGTTATTAGGTTGGATCCCATGGTATCAGTAGATGGATCTGTTCCCTGTATCTGTTCGTAAGTGGATTATTGGTACAATCTGAACATTCTCTTCCCATGATTCCAATCTCCTCTTAATACCATTTGATATATAATTATCTGACAAGCTGTTATTTAGGTTGGATCCCATTGTATCAGTAGATGGATCTGTTCCCTGTATCTGTTCTGTAAGTGGATTAATGGTACAATCTGAACATTCTCCCCATGATGTCCAATCTCCTCTTTAATACCATTTGATATATAATTATCTGACAAGCTGTTATTAGGGTGGATCCCATGGTATCGGTAGATGGATCTGTTTCCTGTATCTGTTCTGTAAGTGGGATTAATGGTTACAATCGTGAACATTCTCCTTCCCATTGATTCCATCTCCTCTTTAATACCATGATATATAATGATTCGACAAACGTTATTTAGGTTGGATCCCATGGTTATCAGTAGAGTGATCTGTTCCTGTATCTGTTTGTAAGTGGATTAATGGTACAATCGAACATTCTCCTTCCCATGATTTCCATCTCCTCTTTAATACCATTTGATATATAATTATTGACAAGCTGTTATTTAGGTTGGATCCCATGGTATCAGTAGATGGATCTGTTCCTGTATCTGTTCTGTAAGTGGATTGTAATGGTACAACTGAACATTCTCCTTCCCATGATTCCATCTCCTCTTTAATACCATTTGATTATAATTATCTGACAAGCTGTTATTTAGGTTGGATCCCTGGTATCAGTAGATGGATCTGTTCCCATGTATCTGTTCTGTAAGTGGATTAATGGTACAATTGACATTCTCCTTCCCATGATTCCATCTCTCTTTAATACCATTTGATATACAGCTGGTTACAGTTTCCTTATCAGTTGGAGAAATGTCACCATTTGGAAATTTTCTTCTGGTTCCTCATCCACAATCTCACTTGGTTTATTCTCACAGCACCAAATTTGTTCCAGATTGGTTTAGTATCATGTTATTTCATGTCACAATCTGTAAATGATACCAAACATGGAAAATCATTCTGATCCTTATAGATCTGTAAGTACATTAATAATCCAGATTATAATCATGATGGTGTACAAACATGGAAAATCATATATATGTGAAATGTAAATTACTATTAAGAAGAAAACAAAAACCATAGAACAGAAAAATATCAGAGGGAAAACAACCCCCCACTGTAACCTACCTAGCATTCATTCCATAGATGCATTTGACAGCGCAGTACTTAGCAGTAATGGGTGTGACTCCTCCAGGCAAATTTGGAATTGACCATGGAGCTCCTGAAATCCCAACCATGATGGGATGGACAGGGATGCCCTTTGTCTCCCCGCTTGTTTGTATAAGTATAGAACCTCTCGTGTAGGCTTTAAGACTGGACCAATTTATACATAGTGTTCAGGGGCATAGCTAGATATCACAGTTCCAATAAGCAAGATTTAGATTGGGGGCCCCCACCCAAATAAAAAAACAGTTTGATGCAGTTCAACCTTAACCCGGCAAGCAAAAACTGCAGCCAGGTTTTTTAACGGGACTGTCCTCCCTCCTAAGGAAATGTTACCTCATGTAGTTACAATTACAGGACATTGTCCGATTGTTCATTCGTCCAATCAGGACAACGAACGCTCGAGTCGGTCGCGGGCCTGGCCGCCCCACACCAGCAGATATTTTTGGCCGACACTGAAGTGACGTTGAAGTGGTCGGCCAGCAAAATATCTGCTGGTGTGTACCCAGCCTAATGTTACCATTATGGTCATGGAATCCTGGCCATTCCAGATGGAGAGGGAGGAGAAGCCGCAGTTTTGTAAGTGAGTATCATGAGGCCTGGAGGCATTCTTGAGGAGGTTTAAAGGGACTGTCCACCCCCTTTGAAAAATTAATAGGTGGTAGATTAGCCCCCAAAACCTAGAGATGTTTAAGTCTAAAGCTGTAAATTGGCTCCCACACGGAGTATTATACTTACATCCTCCTCGTCCACCGCCACGGCTCTGCACAACCTTCTGGAGGCAGTTCAGTGTAGGCCGTGACCTAAGTCACGGGCCACCAGTCACTGACTGCCATTCCCGGAGCAGTCTCCACTGCGTGCCCTCAGGAAACATAAAAAGAACAGAGCGGCCACAGTGGAGACTGGGGAGAAGAACCCGGGAAGCGCGGTGGAGCGAGGAGCTTGAAAGTATATAATATCTTGTTGTGGGAGCCGATAATTACAGGCTTTAGACTTTAAACGATGTCTAGGTTGGGGGCTAAGTCTACCATATAATTTTTCAAAGAGGGGTGGACAGTCCCTTTAATGTTAAAAATGGGGTTTGGGGGGTTGAACTATGTGAGGTCCTTTTCATGTTGGGTGGACGTGTCTGCAGGGACCCGTTGGGAACCCTTTTGCTTCTGGGCCCATACAAACGCTATGGTTACTAAGTTGATGACACGGCCTGATGGGTTACTGTGGGTAAATAGAATTACAAGGATAGAATTATGTGTAGTAGATATGCTTAATCTCAGTTAAAAAGCCACAAACTTACAGTATTCTCGGGTTTGTGCTAATTTGGTCACAATGGTTTCTTATAGAGCTTAAAGGACATGTAACTGTGCCAAATAATATTTATCTAATCACACAGTAATAGGATTAATATCCACCAATCTTAAATCTGCTTTTTTTTTTTCTTCTCGACCTCCATCCTTTTGTGTTTTTAGATCTTGGGGTTTACTTTTAAAGGGGGCGGGCCATAGCTAGTCCATAAAGAACTGTCAATCACCCAGCCCCTCCCCTGGCACACTTTTTTCATGTAGTAAACTATCCATTCTATAAAAAGTTAAGCTTATTTGTCGACCCAGGCATGGTAGTTGATTCAACATATACGATCAGGAAAGGTAATAAGCATATTCTGTTAACTCTGGTTCTTTCTGTGCAGATCGATGCTGTCTGTGTTACTCTAAAATTCCAATGTAGACATGAAACCTAAAGAAATCAATTACAAACCCCCCCACACACCACACATCCCTCCTACCAGCTAAAAGAAAATTCTTACTTCATCAAACAGTTATTACAATCTACCAGTGCTAATTCCGTAGCAAGCAGTTTACTTTACTTATACTTTTACTATACACAAAATCACTAGGTGAATGCTTATTGGCTATAGGGGTGAACAGATCATCTCCACTGCACATGCTCCACACTCTATCTGTGCCTAAGTTTGGGAGGGGGTGATACATAGAGGAGGAGACATGCATACTAAACTAGGAGTGAGCTGAACAGGACTGAGATCTAGATGCCTCTGGAACTTCGCGGTGTTAGGGCTTAGGAAACTTGAGCGGCGTTTTTTTTACACATTTGTGGCCCACGATCTTTCGCTAAATGGAATGGCTGGAATGTGAAAAAAATTCCATGATTTCCAAAGCGTATGCGTCCGTTCGATGTTTGAGGTCAAGATTTTTTCGCACAACGCATGCACTCGTTGAAAATAGCGAAAAACACAATCCATGCGCGAAGCTTAACGTGTGTGTTAAATGCTATATTTAGGTGGGCATGTTTAGGGGACGTACGGGCCTGGAATCCCCCCTGCGTGCTCATTGCAGTCTGCGTTCTACTTCCGTTGCTTTGTTACAAGGCATGTTCACCCCTCTCACAATAATTTAGCTAATTACAATTACAATTATCCAAAGCTGCCATAGACTGAGAAAAGAGACGGAACTATCCCACGATCCAAGGTCTGCGGCTACAGCTACTCCTGGTAATGGCCGTCTCAGTTTTGGCCCATACCAAACGAAGCCTCTGTCTGCGACCGTGCACGTTAGGATTGGGGGGATAGTCAGCTCTGTTCTCAGTTTTTAGCAGCCTTTGGTAAGTAAATGGATCCTGGGCTTTTTGGGGGGTTCTATCAACCCCATAGGGTAAATTATTGTAACGGGGGGGACATGCACTTTAATAGAGCTGAGTGAGAAGAGCCATTTTTTTGTGTTTCAAGAATGTATATAGCCTGTCTGTGATTACAGCAGCAGGATCTGTATCAACATTTAAATAGATCTTTCCACCCCACACTTAAGGTGGCCATACATCTATAAGATAATACCCGACCGAGCGCTCACGTGATGTTCCTTCGATCATGCCTGAAACCGTTCTCCCGATCTTACTTCGACCGACATGCGATCGCAAAATCCCATCATTTTGCGATCGAATGTCTGGTCGAATGTAAGATCGGGAGAAGCCGGGTTCCGGGCAGGATCGAGGGAAACATCGCGTCAGCCGCTTCGGTCAGGTAAGTAAAATCTTCAAGAGTATGGGCCACCTTTAGTCTGCCACCCAATCACGTTATCTCGGACTGTCTCCTCAGCGATGGCCGCACTGATGCCTCAAACTAAACCTGATTAAAACCAAACTAATCATTTCCACCTAAAATGATCTATCCCACCTTACTCCATCGCTGTGTAACAACTCCCCCCATTTACTATTCAGGCGGAACATTGTTGAAGGGTTCTTATTGTTTCCGCTCTCTCCATTTCCACTCACATTAATATGATGCTCTAAAAACCTGACGCCTTTTTCTTCGTAACATTGTAAAAATCTGACAGATTTCTTCTCGTCTGACTACTGCTATGTTTATCCATGCTCTCATCTATCACATTGGATATTGTAACTTCTGCTTTCTCGTATTCCTGCTTTCCCAACTTTCTCCTCCTCAGTCCGTACTTAACTCTGCCGCACACATTATCTCGATTCTACAATCGAGAATTAAATCTCCTCTGTGCGCACATCTCCTGGCACATCCATTATTAAACAACGCATTAGCTACAAAATCCTTCTTTAACACTTACCGTTAAATCCCTTCGCTCTGCTGTCTTCTATATTTCTTCTCTAGTGTCCCCATAGTCCCGTCCGCTGTACCATCACAGAAACCATCTCCTATACAGACCCCCCACTCACACTGCCTCCTCCACCTATTACCTTTCTCTCTAGTGTCCCATATGTCCCTGTCCTACCCTGTACCCATCACAGAAACCATCTCTTATACAGACCCCCAATCACACTGCTTCCTCACCATTATACCTTTCTCTCTAGTGTCCCCATATGCCCTGTCCGTACCCTGTACCCATCACAGAACCATCTCCTAATACAGACCCCCACACACACTGCTCCTCCACCTTTACCTTCTCTTAGTGTCCCCATATGTCCCTGTCCGTACCCTGTACCATCACAGAACCATCCCTATACACACCCCCACTCACACTGCTTCCTCACCTTATACCTTTCTCTCTAGTGTCCCCATATGTCCCTGTCCGTACCCTGTACCCATCACAGACCATCTCCTATACAGACCCCCACTCACAGCTTCCCCCACCTTATACCTTCTCTCTAGTGTCCATATGTCCCTGTCCGTACCCTGTAACCATCCAAGAACCATCTGCTGTACAAGACCCCCCACTCACACTGCTTCCTCCCAACCTTATACCTTTCTCTCTAGTGTCCCCTTATGTCCCTGTCCGTACCCGGTACCCATCACAGAGAACATCTCCATGTACAGACCCCCACTCACACTGCTTCCTCCACCTTATACCTTCTCCTAGTGTCCCCATATGTTCCTGTCCGTACCTGTACCCATCACAGAACCATCTCCTATACAGACCCCCCCATCACACTGCTTCCTCCCACCTTATACCTTCTCTCTAGGTCCCCATTTGTCCATGTCCTGTACCCATCACAGAACCATCTCCATATACAGAGACCCCACTCACACTGCTTCCTCACACACTTATACCTTCTCTCTAGTGTCCCCATATGTCCCTGTCCGTACCCTGTACCCATCACAGAACCATCTCTTATAAAGACCCCCCCACTCACACTGCTTCCCACCTATACCTTCTCTCTAGTGTCCCATAGTCCCTGTCCGTACCCTGTACCCATCACAGAACCATCCTCTTATACAGACCCCCACTCACAACGCTTCCTCCACCTTAATCCTATCTCTAGTCAGTGTCCCCATATGTCCCTGTCCGTACCCTGTACCCATCACAGAACCATCTCCTATACAGACCCCCACTCACACTGCTTCCTCCCTTATAACTTTCTCTAGTGTCTCCATATGTCCCTGTCCTTACCCTGTACCCATCACAGAACCATCTTCTATTACGACCCCTCACACTGCTTCCTCCACCTTAAACCTTTCTCTCTAGTGTCCCCTTGTCCCTGTCCGTACCCTTGTACCCATCACAGAACCATCTCCTATACAGGACCCCACTCACACTGCTTCTCCCACTTATACCTTTCTCTTAGTGTCCCATATGTCCCTGTCCGTACCCTGTACCATCACAGAACCCATCTCCTATACAGACCCCCCACTCACACGTGCTTCCTCCCACCTTATACCTTTCTCTCTAGTGTCCCCATTTTGTCCCTGTCCGTACCCTGTACCCATCACAGAACCATCTCCTTACAGACCCCCCACTCACATGTTCCTCCACCTTATACCTTTCTCTCTAGTGTCCCCATATGTCCTGTCCGTACCCTGTACCCATCACAGAAACCATCTCCTATACAGACCCCCCACACACACTGCTTCCTCCCACCTTAACTTTCTCTCTAGTGTCCCCATATGTCCCTGTCCGTACCCTGTACCCATCACAGAACCATCTCCTATACAGACCCCCACTCACACTGCTCCTCCCACCTTATACCTTTCTCTCTAGTGTCCCCATATGTCCCTGTCCGTACCACTGTACCCATCACGAACCATCTCCTATACAGACCCCCACTCAACATGCTTCCTCCCACCTATACCTTTCTCTCTAGTGTCCCCATATGTCCCTGTCCGTACCCTGTACCCATCACAGAACCATCTCCTATACAGACCCCCACTCAATGCTTCCTCCCACCTATACCTTTTCTCTAGTGTCCCCATATGTCCCTGTCGTACCCTGTATACCCATCACAGAACCACTCCTATACAGACCCCCCACTCACACTGCTTCCTCCACCTTATACCTTTCTCTCTAGTGTCCCCATATGTCCCTGTCCGTACCCTGTACCATCACTGGAACCATCTCCATACAGACCCCCCACTCCACTGTCCTCCCACCTTATACCTTTCTCTCTAGTGTCCCATATGTCCCTGTCCGTACCCTGTACCCATCACAGAACCATCCCTATACAGACCCCCCACTCACACTGCTCCCCACCTATACTTTCTCTCTAGTGTCCCATATGTCCCTGTCCGTACCCTGTACCCATCACTGAACCATCTCCTATACAGACCCCACTCACATGCTTCCTCCCACCTTATCCTTCTCTCTAGTGTCCCATATGTCCCGTCCGTACCCTGTACCCATCACAGAACCATCTCTTATAAAGACCCCCCCACTACACTGCTTCCTCCACCTTATACTTCTCTTTCTGGCTCCTGTCCTCCTCTGGAAATTCTATTCCCTCTCTACGTCGAAGAAACCTCAATTAAAAAGTTTAAATCTAACCATCTCAATCCTATTCTCTGAGCACAGCTTAGGACTGTTGACACTGCACCAAGTATACTATGGCACTTCCACCCTTTATGTATCTGTAGTTACCCACCTAATTAGATTGTAAGATCAACAGGGCGGGTCCTCTTTCCTCATGTTTCATGTTTCAAGCTCTTTTATATTTCATGATGCACATACTTACAGTACTTACTGTGACTTACTAGCTGATTGGTAACATTGCATTGTATTGTATACATTATATATACATAGGAGCGATGGTTCCATTATTCTTTAAACAAAATAATCAATCACTGTGCCCATACATGGTCTGATGTTATTGGCTCCTTCTACTGTAGTAAAGGGAACTGGTAATGATGATAATGGCATGATCTGCTGTGATTTACCGACATGTCCGATCGCCCATTCATCCAATCTTCCTGCAAAATCCATATTTGGTTATGCCTATTTCAGCTGGTTCTGAGCTTGAGCATGCTCAAAGGAGGTAGCTAGAGGATTTGTGTGCATTGTGTAGCATTTCTGGGTAGTCTTATATATTTCATCATTCTAACTATTACAGTTTGTGTGTTTAGGGGTTGTTTTACCTATATATAATTTTTCATTTGAGGGCTGTGACTTTAAGCTAAATTCACACCAACCTATTAAGTTCATTTTGCTGACATTTTACTAGAGTTTTTTTTATGTCTGCCACTAGGATAATGCTGTAAAAGGCTAAAATGCCAACAAAATTAACCTTCATGTCAACCTAGCCTTAAAGTGACACCCCTCACCTGTGATATATACAGTGATATTGCTATCACTGTATTGAATATTATTGTGGATTATATAGCGATGATTCTGCTTTACAGTTACATGTATACATTTACATCAGGCCCTGCCCGATGAGCTTACAATCTGAGCACATTTGTTTGACACACCTACACCCATTTTTAAAAAATCTTAATCTATAGCTACCAACCCAATACAGATCCTCAGTAGACATTCTGTGTGTGTATTTGCCAGGATCTATACCATCAAGAGACAGGAGGGAACAGAAGAAACTTTCCTGCAATCGTGGTTCTCTGGCAGGTCCCAACATCATCAATGCTCCCTTACAATGTTAGAATAAATATCCTCACTAGTCCCCCGGACTCTGATGATGCCTGTCAGACACACTAAAGAGACCTTCAGCGCTGGGGGAATGGATCACACAACACGCACGGTGCGTAGTAGAACCCAGTTTCTCGGTTTTTGTCATGGTTTTCACAAAGAGAAAAAGGGGCGTGGCCAGACACAGTGTCTGCCAATGACGTACTAAAACCTAACATACAATGTACACAATACTACTGATTGTGTCTTAACTAAACTTTATATCTTAAAAAACCTGTACAGTGTCCACATTCAATACATCCAGTTACATTAAGGATCTGATAATTGTCCTGTAAACTTACTACCAGTGGGTGGATCTTGCCGGGGATTCTCCTTTATCGCTCCCTGTAAAAACGGCCTGTGTCCCTTTAAATACTCCCACTCCTCCATGGAGAAATAGATGGAAAACATCCTCACCCTTATGGCAAGGTGAACACACAATGTACAGTCACCACCCAGACAGAGAGACGGATTATCATCCACTGTTTACTAACCAATCACGGATTGGGACACACCCCCTATCCAGTCAGCAGGTGGATGATGTTGGAGATGAGGTCAAGGATCTTTTCTTGCATTTTCCTTCTGTATGACGGAGCGAGACGGATGGGACACAGTTGGGGGATGGAGCCTGCAGGATCCTTCCAACATCCAGTCAGTGCAGCTCTGTGGGACGCCATCCCAGACTTTTCATAACAATGTAGTCCTGGGGATTGGGAGGGAGAGGAGAATTATCTCTGTACAGGAAGGGGGCCCATAGCTAATAGGAGCCATGCCCCAAGAGAAATAAACTATCAACTCTATGGACAGTAGGTAGAAACTATTCCAAATCATCCCACCCCCTGCACCACTCACAGAGCCCCTCACCTCCCCAGCAGCAGGGGATAATCTCAGTGTGAGATTCAGGATTCTCTCATTCAGATGGTTTTTATCCTTGTTCCCCATACTGGGTCAGTCGCTTCCTCTGAGTGATCCCCATTAGGTCCTGTGGTGGGATTAATGTTAAAGCTCCTCTGGAATTAAATGGACAGAGAACATTGTTATATGACCGACCACATCCAATAAACACATTACAGCACAGATACATAGATAACAATTATTCTATCTTGCTGTCTATGGGAAAGATGTAATTTTGCTCCTTACTATATCCATAACAGTTGCTGTACTGTGGCAAGGTAAGTAGCCCCAGTAGAAGGGATTTTACTCTGATGTCTGTGTGACCAGTAGGGATGGTCTAGAACTCGAGCCCGATTTATAGCCGAACTTAGAGTTTGAACGGACTCGGACTTCTCGAACTATCCCGGACTTTCGATCGTAAATTCGATAATTATCGAATGTACTGGATAGTGTACTGGTTAAAGGCACCGTCTTTCACATGGGACCGGGTTGAATCCTGGCTAGGGGGGCAGCTATTACAAATGTTGAGTATAATACCCAAATAGTAATAGTAGATATGCATACATTATAATAATACCATAGTCAATATCCTATATAACCTAGTAATAATCATAAATAACCTAGTAAGATATAACCAGTATATAATAAGATTAATACCCTATATTATAACCATATAATACCCTAGTCATATAATAACAATATGATAACCTAGTAATATAATAGCCATATAATACCCTAGTCATATAATAACCATATAATAACCTAGTAATATAATATCCATATGATAACCTAGTAATATAATAACCATATATTATATCTACTAGGGTATTATAATAACCCGAAACATTGGTATAACTGCCCCTAGCCAGGATTCAAAACCTGGTCTCCCATGTCAAAGGCGGTTGCCTTTAACCAGTACACTATCCAACCTCGAATGTACCATCGCTAATAATATAATAACCATACAATACCCTAGTAATATAATAACCATATGAAGTACATATGATAACTAGTAATATATTAACCATAATCCGCGATGTATCATCCAATGTAGTGCGCAAAACACGACAATTGCCACTGCTGACTTCAGGAAGTGTTTTAACAAGTTTTGGTTGCAGGGACATGTTACCCAGACCATTTTCAGGTGCCACAGCCATTTACAGTAAGTCCCACTGTTAGTTTAGCTGTAAATCACTCGGCTTTCGAACTATCACTCTCCATAGACTTTAATGGGTCTGAATTCGAACTTTCAAACTTCTCTGAAGTTCGAACGTTGTAAAACGCGACCAAAACTTTATATAGTTCGGTTCCATCTCTATTGACCTGGCAGTTTTAACCATGTCTGAGTAGCTACAAGCGTTTTACCCATGTCTTTTTTGTGGCCCGGCAGTTTCCCATGTTGTGTGCCAAACAGTTTTACCCATGTCTGTGTGCCACAAAGTTTTACCCATGTCTGTGGTGACCGGCAGTTTTGACCATAGTCTGTGTGACTGGCAAGTTTTACTATCACCTGTCTAGTGATGAATAGGCAAACTAGGGTGCCTTTTCACGCTCTATGGCTCGAGGGACCCTGTGCAAGCAGTTCAGTAGATTACCCTACTATGTCTGTTGGTGCCAAGCAGCTTGTACCCGTCTGCTGAGTGTAGCCAAGCAGTTTTACTGCATGTTGTGTTGCTCCGGCATTTTACATGTCTGTAGGGTGACTTGGTCAGCAGGTTTACCCATGAATCTGTGTGCCAACGAAGTTTTCAGATCCTTGTTCGTGTGTGATTCATCAGATAGTTTTCATTCTGTGTGCCAAGCAGTTTACCCTCGATGATCGTGGGGGGTCTGTAAGAGATGGTTCGTGATGAGTACGGGTACGGACAGGGAATATGGGGAAATAGAGGAGGAAAGGTTATAAGGTGGGAGGAAGGGAGGAAGCGAGTGTGAGTGGGGTCTGTATAAGGAGATGGTTTGTGATGGGTACAGGGTGGACAGACAGGGACATATGGGGACACTAGAGAGGAAAGGTATAAGGTGGGAGGAAAGCAGGTGAGGTGGGGTCGTATAGGAGATGGTTCTGTATGGGTACAGGGTACGGACAGGGACATATGGGGACACTAGAGAGAAAAGTTTATAAGGTGGAGGAAGCAGTGTGAGTGGGGGTCTGTATAGGAGATGGTTCTGTGAGGGGTACAGGGTACGGACAGGGACATATGGGGACACTAGAGAGAAAGGTATAAGGGGGGAGGAAGCAGGGTGAGTGGGGGTTGTATAGGAGATGGTTCTGTGATGGGTTACAGGGTACGGACCGGGACATATGGGGACACTGAGAGAAAGGTATAGTAGAAGTGGAGGAAGCAGTGTGAGTGGGGGTCTGTATAGGAGATGGTTCTGTGATGGGAACAGGGTACGGACAGGGACTATGGGGACAATAGAGAGAAAGGTTTATAAGGTGGGAGGAAGCAGTGTGAGTGGGGGTCTGTATAGGAGATGGTTTGTGATGGGTACAGGGTACGGACAGGGACATATGGGGACACTAGAGAGAAAGGTATAAGGTGGAGGAAAGCAGTTGTGAGTGGGGGGTCTGTATCAGGAGATGGTTATGTGATGGTACCAGGGTACGGACAGGGAACATATGGGACACTTAGAGAGAAAGTATAAGGGGAGGACAGCAGTGTGAGTGGGGGTCTGTATGAGGAGATGGTTCTGTGATGGGTACAGGCTACGGACAGGGACATATGGGGACCACTCGAGAGGAAAGGTATAAAGGTGGGAGGAAATGCAGTGTGAGGGGGGTCTGTATAGGAGATGGTTCTGGATGGGTACAGGGTACGGACAGGGACATATGGGGACCTAGAGAGAACAGGTATAAGGTGGAGGAGCAGTGTGACGTGGATGAGGGGTCTGTATAGGAGATGGTTCTGTGATGGGTAAAGGGTCAGGACAGGGACATATGGGGACAACTGAGAGAAAGGATAAGGTAGAGGAAGCACAGTGTGAGTGGGCCCGTCTGTATAGGAGATGGTGTTGTGATGGGTACAGGGTAGGACAGGACATATGGGGAACTAGAGAGAAGAGGAAAGGGTGAGAGGAAGCCAGTGTGAGTGGGGGGTTGTTAGGAAGATGGTTCTGTGATGGGTACAGGGTACGACAGGGGACATATGGGGACACTAGAGGGAAAGGTTAAAAGGTGGGAGGAAGCAGTGTGAGTGGGGGTTCTGTATAGAAGATGGTTCTGTGGATGGTACAGGGTACGGACAGGGACTTAGGGGACACTAGAGAGGGAAAGGTTATAAGGGGGGGGAAGGACGCAGGTGAGTGGGGGGTCTTATAGGAGATGGTTCGTGATGGGTACAGGGTATGGACAGGGACATATGGGGACACTAGAGGGAAAAGGTATTTAAGGTGGGAGGAAGCAGTGTGAGTGAGGGTCTGATGGTGGAAGATGGTTCTGTGATGGGTACAGGGTACGGACGGGACATATCGGGACACTAGAGAGAAAGGTATAAGGTGGGAGGAAGCAGTGTGAGTGGGGGTCTGTAAGGAGATGGTTCTGTGATGGGTATGGGTACGGACAGGGACATATGGGGACACTAGAGAGAAAGGTATAAGGTGGAGGAAGCAGTGTGAGTGGGCGGTCGTAGGAGATGGTTCTGTGATGGGTACAGGGTATGGACAGGGACATATGGGGACATAGAGAGAAAGGTATAAAGGTGGGAGGCAGCAGTGTGAGTGGGGGTCGTATAGAGAGGGTTCTGTGATGGGTACAGGGTACGGACAGGGACATATGGGGACACTAGAGAGAAAGGATAAGGTGGAGGAAGCAGTGTGAGTGGGGGTCTGTATAGGAGATGGTTTTGTGCGGGATAAGGGTATCGGACAGGGACTATAGGGGACACTAGAGAGAAAGGTTATAAGGTGGAGGAAGCAGTGTGAGTGGGGGTCGTTAGGAGATGGTTCTGTGATGGGTACAGGGTACGGACAGGGACATATGGAGATACTAAAGAAGAAATATAAAAAGAAGCAGCAGAGTAAAGGGATTTGAATGTTAAGAGAATGATTTTGGTAACATTGTTAAAAGGGGGGCCAGGTAGTTGTGTTGCTTGGTAAGATTTAACTTCATGTTTATCAGAGAGCGAAACATTACAACAGCAGAGTTTATTGACAGTAAGAGAGGAGACAGTAATTAATGAAGAGGCCGTTAGGAGCAGTTAGTAAAAAGATCTTTTATTGACAATAGAGTCACGAGAGAGAAACATTTTAGTTTGTCTATTAGTTTCAGGTGATGTAAAGTGACCCTATAAAACTAAATGAGCAATAGGACTTCTCCCTGGGAAATAATATAGAGGAGAATAACAGGGGTCCAAGAAACTGAGTCCTGCAGCCCCTCACTAAGGGGAACTAGAGAGAGGTTATTATAGGCTAGGTAACACAAACAGATATTCGGGCCAACCGAGCAATATTCCACATGTCGTCCGTTGGCCTGCAGTAGTTTGCGATGCCACGGATTGATAATCATCTGAATGGGCAAAAGGACGATATAAGGCATCTGTGGATTCAATGGCCGATCACGCGTTCTTTGGCCAGTTTGGCTCGTAGCAAACATCCTATTCTAATTGGTCCAAGGTCGCCATCATGGCTGCTAGTCATTTCCAGAAAGTAGGAGGAAGTATCAAGGGATTGGCTGTTAGTAAGTTGCTAGAACTGAATGTAGGAAGCATGGAGGAAATGATATTGTAATGATCTGTATGTTACCCACCTTCACTAGATTGTAAGCTCATGGGGCAGGGACCCTCACTACCTCTTGTGGCAAAGCCTCTAGCACTTCTATTTATATAAGTATATAGTTATGTACGAGACGCTATTTGTATTTATCCCCCTTGTATGACTTTATTGTATTTATACTGTACAGCGCTGCGTCTCCATTGTGGCGCTTTTATATAATAAACTATATGATAATACACTACACATACATACATACAAATACTAACATCATACACAACATACATACATAATGAAATTGAGCATTTGGGTGGGTAATCTTACTAAATAGATTAGGTTATTTTGGGCCTTTAAAGCCAAGTTAAGTGCATTATATAAAGTCCTAGGACACCATAAAAAGTATAAAGATCCCCATACACATCACTGCTGTAACATATCTATAGATTTCATCCCATCCACCCACCTGAACATTCATCCACATGCTATGATCACACACAGTGATACATGGTATCACACACACAGACACAGGCAACTTGATCGCGGTATCACACGCAACGTGACATGCGGTATCACACGCAACGTGAAACACAACATGTTACAAACAACATTAAACACACAATATTATTTATACACACAGACACACACATCCCCTCCCCCAGGCTGCACTTACTGTTTCTCTCCTTCCTGCTTCCTCTCTTCTGTTCAGCCCCTTCACTTGCAGCCAATCAGTGAGAGCGCCCCCCCTGTCCAGTTCCTGGATCTTCATTGTTGCTGTGTCTGCTGTACAGCCAATGACAGTGTGTATTATCATGGTGGAATTCCAGTGATCCTTGATTGGCTGACTAAGATGATTGGAAATGTGAGATTGTTCCATTGGTTCCTTCCAGACATGAGCCATAGTGAATTGGTAACAAACACTGGTTTGTACCCAATAGAACACAGAGCCAGTAATGACAAGAGGGTGGAGGTGCTCCCCATGGCTGGTAGAGCTGTATAACAGTAACACTAGATAATGATTCCCAGATGAAGCTGAAGTTGGGTTGTTATTGGGATTTGAATAAGAACCTGGTGTATTTAGGGCACCAGACGGCTAGAAACGGCCCTGCACTACAGTATGTGAAAGAGATCATACATGTAGACTTATCAAACTGCCATGTTCTTCCCAATACGTCCTTGTTGGCTAACCTGCAGCTATAAAACTATAACTCCCTAACATGTCCGAACATGGGCAGTTTTCACACAGTACTAGGTTTTTGTTGTTTATATTAATATTTAAAACTAGTATTTAAACCCATTTTATAGCCATTTACAGCCATTAAATGGTTTTAGCCTGATTTGGAGTTCGGTGGGTGATAAACCTATTTACAATTTTACATTTGTGGAGAAGATTTGCCCTTTAACCTCTGCAGGTCGAGCATTGCCTTGGACTCGGAATTGTAGATTTCAAAGTGAAATCATCAAGAACAAGAGAACAAAACATAAGTAACACAGCACAAGTTCTAGAAACACATATTACTGGGCCAACATTAGTTCGTAAACATTGTCATGGCCCCATGTGGCATGCCCCCATCTCACCCTCCATCTTCCCACCTTTAGACATTGACTCAGAAGACATGACTTTCCTGTAGAGTCCAGCCTCTACTACAGTACACACTCAGGTCACTCCACTCGAGACACTCAGAGAAGCAATCAGGCACAGTGCCTGTATTGCTCTGAGTCTCTGCCAGCTGACGTCACTACTTGTTGCCTGTCATCGTCTCACTTACTGCCCGACAGTGACAGGCAGCGAGTAGTGACGTCAGCTGGCAGAGGAATACGGGCGCCGTGCCGGATTGTTTCTCTGCTTGTGACTTTTCTGTGCACGGAAGACAAGCAGAACGGGCTTGACCAGCATCCACTCCTGATTGGCTAAGGCCAGGGTAAGTCTCCCCAGACAAGACAGACTAACTTTATTCCAAGATGGAGAGACCAGCCTTTACAGTACATACTCTGACACAGGCAAAACGCGTCGTGGGAACGAAGGCTGGTAAGTACATTTAGGAAGGTCAACAAAATATAAAGCGAAGACTCTGGGCGTTGAAGCTGCAAACAGGTTTATTGGTGCAAAATACACAACATGTTATGGGTGTTTTAAACCAATTTTGCACCAATAAAGTGTTGCAGCTTCAACGCCCGAGTCTTCGCTTTATATTTTGTTGACTATGATAGTGCAACAACAGGAGCACTATGGGACCAAGGGCCCTGCCTTCCTGCCCTCAGGGACTAATACTTTGTACTTTACATTTAGGGAGGTCTTGCGAGGTCGAGGTTTATAGCAATTTCCTGCCGGATAGATACATTTTAGTTTTAGGGGTGGACATACCCTTGTTTTGAGCGGGAGAAACTCTGGGCAGCCATAATTAGTGATTTATTACAGGCAGGAATGAGCAGGAGGTGAGGAGTGATTTATGGCTCTTCGATAAGGTATTTAACAATTAGATGCTTGCAATTGTCAGTGGGCAGTAGATGGGGGAGTGAAGTGAAGCCGGACATGCCCTTCCACAATGACATTTACATTTTGCCCCGGGCCACACAGTGGGGTTGGATTTCACATGGAAAATGCTGCACACTCCTGCAGGACAGGAGAATTCCGTTACTTTACTGAATATAGAAAATATTATGGATGTCAGACACTGGAGGGCTGATGTAAACACTGTCTGGAGGACCGACTGTAACCCTGGCGGAGGGCTGATTTAAACTGTCTGGAGGACCAGCTGTTACCCTGGCTGGGGGCTTTTTAAACACTTCTGGAAGACCAATGTTACCCTGGCTGGAGGGCTGATTTAAACTGTCTGGAGGATTGACTGTAACCCTGGCTGGAGGGCTGATTTAAACTGTCTGGAGGACCGACTGTTACCCTGGCTGGAGGGTTGATTTAAACTGTCTGGAGGATTGACTGTAACCCTGGCTGGAGGGCTGATTTAAACTGTCTGGAGGACCGACTGTTACCCTGGCTGGAGGGTTGATTTAAACTGTCTAGAGGACTAACTGTAACCCTGGCTGGAGGGCTGATTTAAATGCTGTCTGGAGGACCGACTGTTACCCTGGCTGGAGGGCTGGTTTAAACACTGTCTGGAGGACCGACTGTTACCCTGTCTGGAGGGCTGACTGTAACCCTGGCTGGAGGGCTGATTTAAACTGTCTGGAGGACCGACTGTTACCCTGGCTGGAGGGCTGAATTTAAACACTGTCTAGGAGGACCGACTGTACCCTGGCTGGAGGGGCTGATTCTATTAAACGTCTGGAGGACCGACTGTAACCCTGGCTGGAGGGCTGATTTTTAAACTGTCTGGAAGACTGACTGTAACCCTGGCTGGAGGGCTGGTTTAAACACTGTCTGGAGGACCGACTGTTACCCTGGCTGGAGGGCTGATTTAAACTGTCTGGAGGACTGACTGTTACCCTGGCTGGAGGGATGATTTAAAGGGCATCTATAGTGGGAAAATGAACTTTTTTCTTTCTTTCCATGTGTTCTATAATTCCCCACAACCCCCAGAGTGTGTTCACTTTTTTCAGATTCCCTCTCTGTCCTGAGATACACCAGTTAGAAGAATACGTGATTGCATTCCTCTACTCCTACTTGGACTGTCAATCAAATCCCTGTTACGTGATCCCCCTCCCTGCTCTGTAATAAACATAGAGATAACAGCATTAGCAGGGGGAGAGAGGTAGCTTTGATGGTACGATATAAGGCTGCACTTGACACCCCTTCTAATAGCTTCACTGATTGATGATGGGTCACAAAAGTGAGAGATTGTAAACTGTATGATCTTCTTCTTCCGTGTCTCCAGACAGCTTGCTTTCTATTGGCCACTGTGCGTGGTGTGTTTTTCAGGATGTTGAACTTTTAACTCCTGCACATGCTAAGCTTGTCAGTTAGCTGGAGTTGAGACATGGAGGAGGTAACAGAGGAGAGGGGGAAGGGGGGAGTGCTGCACACAGATCTGATACCATGGAAAAACAAAGTAACTGACAGAGATAGGATAAAGGCAGCACAGAGTACATGAATTTAACTTTGCAAAGGGGCAATGTGTTTTTTTCACTATAGATGCCCTCTGGAGGACCCGACTGTAACCCTGGTGGAGGTGCTGATATTTAAATGCTTCTGGGAGGACACTGAACCCTGGCTGGAGGGCTGATTTTAAATGCTGTCTGGAGGATGACTGTAACCCTGGCTGGAGGGCTGATTTAAATGATGTCTGGAGGACCCGACTGTAACCCTGGCTGGAGGGTGATTTAAATGCTGTCTGGTGTGGACTGACGTAACCCGGCTGGAGGGCTGATTTAAATGCTGTCTGGAGGAGCTGACTGTTACCCTGGCTGGAGGGCTGATTTAAATCTCTGCTGGAGACCGACTGTAACCCTGCTGGAGGGCTGATTTAAATGTGTGGAGGACCGACTACCCTGGCTGAGGGCTGATTTAAACTCTGTCTGGAGGACCGACTGTTAACCCTGGCTGGAGGCTGATTAAATGCTTGTCTGGAGGAATGAATGTTACCTGGCTGGAAGGCTGATTTAAATGCTGTCTGGAGGACGACTGTAACCCTGGCGGAGGTGATTAAACATGTCTGGAGGACCGACTTGTAACCCTGGTGGAGGGCTGATTTAAACACTGTCTGGAGGACCGACTGTTACCCTGGTGGAAGGAGTGATTTAAATGCTGCTGGGAGGACAGATGTAACCCTGGGCTGGAGGGCTGATTAAACTTTGGAGACCGACTGTAACCCTGGCTGGAGGGCTGATTTAAACACTGTCTGGAGGAACCGACTGTTACCCTGGCGGAAGGCTGATTTAAACTCTGTCTGGAGAGGACCGACTGTAAACCCTGGCTGGAAGGCTGGTGATTTAAATGCTGTCTGGAGGACGGACTGTAACCCGTGGTGGAGGGCTGATTTAAACACTGTCTGGAGGACGGACTGAACCCGGCTGGAGGGCTGATTTAAACACTGTCTGGAGGACTGAACCTCGGCTGGAGGGCTGTTTTAATACTGGCTGCAAGCCCACACTGATCTGATGTATTATCAGGGTTAGAGTAAGCCTTACACAAATTTTGCAGTAAGAAGACCGACTGTAACCTGGCTGGAAGAGGCTGATTTAAATGCTGTCTGGAGGAACGGCTGTAACCGGCTGGAGGGCTGATTTAAACACTGTTGAGGACCGACTGTAACCCTGGCTGGAGGGACTGATTTAAACACTGGCTGGAGGGCTGATTTTAACACTGGCTGCAAGCCCACACTGATCTGATGTATTATCAGGTTAGAGTAAGCCTTACACAAATTTTGCAGTAAGGACCGACTGTAACCCTGGCTGGAAGGCTGATTTAAATGCTGTCTGGAGGACGGACTGTAACCCTGGCTGGAGGGCTGATTTAAACACTGTCTGGAGGACGGACTGTAACCCTGGCTGGAGGGCTGATTTAAACACTGTCTGGAGGACTGAACCTCTGGCTGGAGGGCTGATTTTAATACTGGCTGCAAGCCCACACTGATCTGATGTATTATCAGGTTAGAGTAAGCCTTACACAAATTTTGCAGTAAGGACCGACTGAACCCCTGGAAGCTATTAAATGTTCTGGAGGACAGACTGTAACCTGGCTGGAGGGCTGATTAAACGCTTGTCTGGAGGACGGACGTAACCCGGCTGGAGGGCTGATTTAAACCACTGTCTGGAGGACGGACTGTAACCCTGGCTGGAGGGCTGATTTAAACCCTGTCTGGAGGACGGACTGTACCGGTGGAGGGCTGATTAAACTCTTGGCTGGACCAGTGGAGGCTGATTTAAAACACTGTCTGGAGGACCGACTGTTACCTGGCTGGAAGGCTGATTTAAATGCTGTCTGGAGGACGGACTGAAACCCTGGTGGACGGGGCTGATTTAAACACTGATCTGGAGGACCGACTGTAACCCTGGCTGGAGGGCTGATTTAAACACTGTCTGGAGGACTGAACCTCTGGCAGGAGGGCTGATTTTAACACTGGCTGCAAGCCCACACTGATCTGATGTATTATCAGGTTAGAGTAAGCCTTACACAAATTTTGCAGTAACTGTGCCATTTCCAAAACTTGTGGAAAATAACATAGACTGTAATTTAGCTAATTCCTTTTTACAGTAATTAAAAAACAGGAAGGAGCTAAAAGCTCAAACACAAATGCGATTGCAGGGTTCAACCCTTGACACACAATGTGTAACAAATGACCTTTTTGGCCAACAATCGTTTAATGCATGGGTGCTGGGTCAGATCATCAATGAGCCCTGACCAATTGCCCGTACATTAAATGATCACCAACAAAACAGCTGTTCATTACACTGTGTGTGTATGAGCCATTAGTCTTACCTCCCATTCTTAATCAAACAGGAGTCAGCAGCTACAGTGTTAGTTCACGTTCCACTGCTGCTTCCTGTGGCATTCCTCGACTACATCTGCCCTCCCTTATACTAAATATAGCATTAAGAGGGTTAGGACCCTGCACACCAAAAAAGGCAAATAATCCAGTCAAGTGCTAGGTGCTCCAGTTGCTGTAGCCAAGAGTCCATTCATACATAAGAATAGTAGCTGGACACACCAGTCTTAAATGTAAACAAACGTATTTGTGACGTTTCGGAACCTGGTGTGGTTCCTTCCTCAGACGAACATAAATAAAACATAAAAAAAACTAAAACATCAAACTGTGGAAGATGGCCACCTAGTGATCAAAGCCTATACTTGTTATAACAAACAACAATGCCATATATAAAACACCATGTGCTTACATAAGTGCTAGTGCTGGAAGTAATAAATATAAACAGGGAGATTCAATAAAAGATCTTATCGTTTAAAATGGTGCTAATTTTGCCCCAACCAATCAGATGTTAGCTTTCAAATGTTAAATAAAATCTGATTGGTTGGGGCTAAATTAGCACCATTTTAAACGATAAGAACTTTTATTGAATCTCCCTGTGTGTGCAAAAGTGTAATACAATATATGAGTGTGATAAAATAAGTAGTTCCACATTTTATAAAAAATATCAGTAATATGTACAATCATAAGAAAGAAAACAGTGATATGTAAAAGCTAATAACGGACAATAACCTCCCTGAAGTCATACAAACATGTCAGAACATTGTAAACTAAGTGAACACGGTGACATCACGGTGACATCATTCAATGTCCAATAACAATGAGTAGCCCAAATTTTTATCGTCTTGGTAAAAAGCAAGAGAGTCCCAGGTTCATATTAAGAACTTTTGGTTGAATGGCATCAAGTTCATGTATCCATTTGGCCTCTCTACGTAGGAGCATGTTATTTCTATCACCCCCTCTCGGATCCACTGGTATCTGGTCAATAACCATGGCTCTAAGGTCTGAAACCTGATGTTTCATAAGACAAAAATGTGCTGCAACTGGAGGGATACCTCCTCTGGATGTGCCAGTTTCATATTTTGTAAGAGCAATTCTAATGTCACTTTGTTTGTATGTGTTGCATGGTTTTTTTTACGTTTCAACGGGCCAATGGTTGTTGCACAATGTAAAGCCGGAGAGAACATGGGCATTTTAACAAGTATATACAATATTCTGTATTACAATTACCAAGACGATAAAAATTTGGGCTACTCGTTGTTATTGGACATTTTTATTGTCTTGGTAATTGTAATACAGATTATTTTATATACTTGTTAAAATGCCCATGTTCTCGGATTTACATTGGCAAAACCATTGGCCCGTTAGTAGCTTTTACATATCACTGTGTTTTCTTTCTTATGATTGTACATATTTTTACTGATATTTTTTTTAAAATGTGGAACTACTTATTTTATCACACTCAAATATTGTATTACACTTTTGCACACACAGGGAGATTCAATAACAATTCTTATTGTTTAAAATGGTGCTAATTTAGCCCCAACCAATCAGATTTTATGTTATTTTATCACATTCATATATTGTATTACACTTTTGCACTTTATATTTAATACTTCTAGCACTAGCACTAATGTAAGCACATGCCACTTTATATATGGCATTGTTTGTGATAACAAGCACATTATATACATATATATAAATAGCACATTGCACTTTATTTCATTTATGTTCGTCTGAGGAAGGAACCACACCAGGTTCCGAAACGTCACAAACACATTTGTTTACATTGAAGACTGGTGTGTCCAGCTACTACCCTTATACTAAATGTGCACATAAATTGAAAAGGGCTATGGTCATTTTTCCCAGTGGACACACCCTTTAGGTTTCGTGCTACCATGTAACACAAAACTTGATGCCTTTAAAATAAAGGCACAAAGCCTCTTATCTAACCATGATGAGGGTTTTACTGCACTGCAGGATTAAGAAGCATCAGTTTCCTTTTAACTTTGCTCAGTATGAAAAGTTACTTTCCTGAAGAGAAATGTGCAATTTTTATTTTTATTTATTAAAATTTGTTGCTTCATTCAGAATGAGAAAACGATTTGTTTCCTGTGTGGGTCCTCCGATGTTTAGTAAGGTGACTATCTTTTGTGAAACATTTGCCGCAGTCAGAGCAGGAAAAGGGTTTTTCTTCTGTGTGAGTTCTCAAATGTGCAGTAAGGTAACTGGCTTTTGTAAAACCTTTCCCGCACTCAGAACAAGAAAATGGTTTCACTCCTGTGTGGATTTTATGATGCCTTGAAAAGTTTGAGCTGTGGGAAAAACATTTGCCACATTCAGAACAAGAAAAGGGTTTCTCTCCTGTGTGGGTCCTCCGATGTTTAGTAAGGTGGCTGTCTTTTGCAAAACATTTTCCGCACTCAGAACAAGAAAATGGTTTTTCCCCTGTGTGAGTTCTCCAATGTGCAATAAGTTGATTTTTTTTTGCAAAACATTGGGCACATTCAGAACAAGAAAATTTTTTCTCTCTTATGTGAGTTCTCCGGTGTTTAGAAAGGTTATTAACCATTGCAAAGCATTTTCCACACTCAGAACAAGAAAATGGTTTCACTGTTGTATGGATTTTATGATGCCTTGAAAAGTTTGAGCTGTGGGAAAAACATTTGCCACATTCAGTACAAGAAAAGGGTTTCTCTCCTGTGTGAGATCTCTGATGTTCAGTAAGGTGGCTAATTCTTCCAAAACTTTTCCCACATTCGGAACAAGAAAAGGGTTTCTCTCCTGTGTGAGTTCTCATATGTACAGTAAGGTGGCCATTGCTTCCAAAACATTTGCCACATTCAGAACAAGAAAAGCTTTTCTTTGCTGTGTAAGTTTTGCGAAGTTTAGCAAGGAGGTTGTTCTTTGCAAAATATTTCCCACATTCAGAACAAGCCGACAGGCTGTTATTTAGGTTGGATCCCATGGTATCAGTAGATGGATCTGTTCCCTGTATCTGTTCTGTAAATGGATTAATGGTACAATCTGAACATTCTCCTTCCCATGATTCCATCTCCTCTTTAATACCATTTGATATATAATTATCTGACAAGCTGTTATTTAGGTTGGATCCCATGGTATCAGTAGATGGATCTGTTCCCTGTATCTGTTCTGTAAGTGGATTAATGGTACAAACTGACATTCTCTTCCCATGATTCCATCTCCTCTTTAATACCATTTGTATATAATTATTGACAAGCTGTTATTTAGGTTGGATCCCATGGTATCAGTAGATGGATCTGTTCCCTGTATCTGTTGGAGTGATTAATGGTACAAATCTGATTCTCCTTCCCATGATTCCATCTCCTCTTAATACCATTTGATATATAATTATCTGACAAGCTGTTATTTAGGTTGGATTTCCCATGGTATCAGTAGATGGATCTGTTCCCTGTATCTGTTCTGTAAATGGATTAATGGTACAATCTGAACATTCTCCTTCCCATGAGTCCAACTTGTGTTTAATACCATTTGATATATAATTATATGACCAGCTGTTATTTAGGTTGGATCCCATGGTATCAGTAGATGGATCTGTTCCCTGTATCTGTTCTGTAAGTGGATTATTGGTACAATCTGAACATTCTCCTTCCCATGATTCCATCTCCTCTTTAATACCATTTGATATATAATTATCTGACAAGCTGTTATTTAGGTGGGATCCCATTGTATCAGTAGATGGATCTGTTCCCTGTATCTGTTCTGTAAGTGGATTAATGGTACAATCTGAACATTCTCCTTCCCATGATTCCATCTCCTCTTTAATACCATTTGATATATAATTATCTGACAAGCTGTTATTTAGGTTGGATCCCATGGTATCAGTAGATGGATCTGTCCCTGTATCTGTTCTGTAAGTGGATTAATGGTACAATCTGAACATTCTCCTTCCCATGATTCCATCTCCTCTTTAATACCATTTGATATATAATTATCTGAAAAGCTGTTATTTAGGTTGGATCCCATGGTATCAGTAGATGGATCTGTTCCCTGTATCTGTTCTGTAAGTGGATTAATGGTACAATCTGAACATTCTCCTTCCCATGATTCCATCTCCTCTTTAATACCATTTGATATATAATTATCTGACAAGCTGTTATTTAGGTTGGATCCCATGGTATCGGTAGATGGATCTGTTCCCTGTATCTGTTCTGTAAGTGGATTAATGGTACAATCTGAACATTCTCCTTCCCATGATTCCATCTCCTCTTTAATACCATTTGATATATAATTATCTGACAAGCTGTTATTTAGGTTGGATCCCATGGTATCAGTAGATGGATCTGTTCCCTGTATCTGTTCTGTAAGTGGATTAATGGTACAATCTGAACATTCTCCTTCCCATGATTCCATCTCCTCTTTAATACCATTTGATATACAGCTGGTTACAGTTTCCTTATCAGTTGGAGAAATGTCACCATTAGGGAAATTTTCTTCTGGTTCCTCATCCACAATCTCACTTGGTTTATTCTCACAGCACAAATTTGTTTCCAGATTAGGTTTAGTATCACTGTTATCTTCATAGTCACAATCTGTAAATGATACAAACATGGAAAATCATTCTGATCCTTTATAGATCGGCAAGTAGATAAAAATTAAGATTTTACGGTAAGAAGTAAAACAATTTATTGGTTTTTGTGCACTGTGTGCAAAAATTCACCAGAAATAAATATTTAATATAAAAATTAAAATAAATGGAGGGACAAAAAAACTTTCTGCATCAATATACATGGGGGTTATTCAATAAAAGTTCTTATCGTTTAAAATGGTGCTAATTTTGCCCCAACCAATCAGATCTTATTTAACATTTGTGGTGACAGTGACATGTTCCCCAGACCATTTCTCAGGTGCCACAGCCATTTACTGTAAGTTACCACTGTTAGTTTAGCTGTAAATCACTCTGACTTTTCGAACTTTCACTCTCCATAGATTTTAATGGGTCTGAATTCGAGCTTTCAAACTTTCTCTGAAGTTCGAAAGTTTGAAAACGGACCAAACTTTATATAGTTCGGTCATCTCTATTGACTGGCAGTTTTAACCATGTCTGAGTGCCAAGCAGTTTTACCCATGTCTTTGTGCCCGGCAGTTTTACCCATGTCTGTGTGCCAAACAGTTTTACCCATGTCTGTGTGCCAAACAGTTTTACCCATGTCTGTGTGACCGGCAGTTTTACCCATGTCTGTGTGACTGGCAGTTTTACCCATGTCTGTGTGACTGGCAGTTTTACCCATGTCTGAGTGACCGGCAGTTTTACCCATGTCTGTGTGCCAAGCAGTTTTACCCATGTCTGTGTGCCAAGCAGTTTTACCCATGTATGTGTGCCCGGCAGTTTTACCCATGTCTGTGTGACCGGCAGTTTTACCCATGTCTGTGTGCCAAGCAGTTTTACCCATGTCTGTGTGACCAGCAGTTTTTCCCATGTCTGTGTGCCAAGCAGTTCTACCTTCGATGATCTGGGGGGTCTGTATAGGAGATGGTTCTGTGATAGGTACAGGGTACGGACAGGGAAATATGGGGACACTAGAGAGAAAGGTTGCCCCCCCCCTTGCCGAAAGTGGACATATCAAGACAAGAGAACAAACATAAGTAACACAGCACAAGTTCTAGAAACACATATTACTGGGCCAACATTAGTTCGTAAAACATGTCATGGCCCCATGTGGCATGCCCCATTCACCCTCCATCTTCCCACCTTTAGACATTGCTCAGAAGACCATGATTTCCTGTAGAGTCCAGGCCTCTACTACAGTAACACTCAGGTCACTCCACTCGAGACACTCAGAGAAGCAATCAGGCACAGTGCCTGATTGCCTTGAGTCTCTGCCAGCTGACGTACATCTTGTTGCCTGTCATCGTTCTCACTTACTGCCCGACAGTACAGGGCGAGTAGTGACAGTCGAGCTGGCAGCAGGAATACCGGCGCCGGTGCCGGATTGTTCTCTGCTTGTGACTTTTCTTGCACCGGAAGACAAGCAGAACGGGCTCTGACCAGCATCCACTCCTGTGGCTAGGCCAGGGTAAGTCTCCCCAGACAAGACAGACTAACTTATTTCCAAGATGGAGAGAGACCAGCCTTTACAGTACATACTCTGACACAGGCAAACGTCGTCTGGGAACGAAGGCTGTGGTAAGTACTTTAGGAAGGTCAACAAATATAAAGCGAACACTGGGCGGTTGAAGCTGCAAACAGGTTTTAATGGTGCAAAATACACAACATGTTATGGGTTGTTTTAAACCAATTTTGCACCATCAAAAGCTGTTTGCAGCTTCAACGCCCAGAGTCTTCGCTTGATATTTTGTTGACTATGATAGTGCAACAAACAGAGCACTATGGGACCAAGGGCACCTGCCTTCGTGCCTCAGGGGACTAATACTTTGTAATCACTAATTAAGGAGGTCTCTGCGAGGTCGAGGTTATATAGCAATTTCCTGCCGGATAGATACATTTTAGTTTTAGGGTGGACATACCCTTGTTTTGAGCGGGAGAAAACGCTGGGCGCCATAATTAGTGATATTACAGGCGAATGAGCAGGAGAGGTGAGGAGTTGATTTATGGCTCTTGATAAGGTATTTAAACAATTAGATGCTTGCAATGTCATGTGGCAGTAGATGGGGGGAGTGGACGTGAGAAGGCCGGACAGCCCTATCCACAAGACATTTACATTTGCCCCGGGCCACACAGTGGGGTTGGATTTCACATGGAAAAATGCTGCACACCCTGCGGACAGGAGAATTCCGTTACTTTACTGAATATAGAAAATATTATGGATGTCAGACACTGGAGGGCTGATGTAAACACTGTCTGGAGGACCGACTGTAACCCTGGCTGGAGGGCTGATTTAAACTGTCTGGAGGACCAAGCTGTTACCCTGGCTGGAGGGCTGGTTTAAACACTTTCTGGAAGACCAACTGTTACCCTGGCTGGAGGGCTGATTTAAACTGTCTGGAGGATTGACTGTAACCCTGGCTGGAGGGCTGATTTAAATGTCTGGAGGACCGACTGTTACCCTGGCTGGAGGGTGATTTTAAACTGTCTGGAGGGATTGACTGTAACCCTGGCTGGAGGGCTGATTTAAACTGTCTGGAGGACCGACTGTTACCCTGGCTGGAGGGTTGATTTAAACTGTTAGAGGACTAACTGTAACCCTGGCTGGAGGGCTGATTTAAATGCTGTCTGGAGGACCGATGTTACCGCTGGAGGGCTGGTTAAAACACTTTCTGGAGACCGACTGTTACCCTGTTGGGGGCTGACTGTAACCTGCTGGAGGGCTGATTTAAACTGTCTGGAGGACTCCGGACGTATACCCTGGCTGGAAGGGCTGATTTAAAACTGTCTGGAGGACCGACTGTTACCCTGGCTGGGGGCTGATTTAACACTGTGGAGGACCGACCTTACACCGGCTGGAGGGCTGCATTAAACTGTCTGGAACCGACGAACCAGCTGACGGTCTGGACTAAAACCCTGGCTGGAGGGCTGTTTAAACACTGTCTGGAGGACCGACTGTTACCCTGGCTGAGGGCTGATTTAAAACGTCTGGAGGACTGACTGTTCACCCTGCTGGAGGGATGATTTAAAGGGCATCTATAGTGGGAAAATGAACTTTTTTCTTTCTTTCCATGTGTTCTATAATTCCCCACAACCCCCAGAGTGTGTTCACTTTTTTCAGATTCCCTCTCTGTCCTGAGATACACCAGTTAGAAAGAAATACGTGATTGCATTCCTCACTCCTACTTGGATGTCAATCAAATCCCTGTTACGTGATCCCCCCTCCTGCTCTGTAATAAACATAGAGATAACAGCATTGCAGGGGGAGAGAGGTAGCTTTGATGGTAGATATAAGGCTGCACTTGACACCCCTTCTAATAGCTTTCACTGATTGATGATGGGTCACAAAGTGAGAGATTGTAAACTGTACTGATCTTCTTCTTCCGTGTCTCCAGACAGCTTGCTTTCTATTGGCCACTGTGCGTGGGTGTGTTTTTCAGGATGTTGAACTTTTAACTCCTGCACATGCTAAGCTTGTCAGTAGCTGGAGTTGAGACATGGGAGAGGTAACAGAGGAGAGGGGAAGGGGGGTGGGGGGCTGCACACGATTCTGATACCATGGAAAAACAAAGTAAATGACAGAGATAGGATAAAGGCAGCACAGAGTACATGATTTAACTTTGCAAAGGGGACAACTGTGTTTTTTTCAAATGGATGATGACCCCTTTACTGGAGGACCGACTGTTATCGTTATAACCTGGCGGGAGGGACTGATATTAAAGTTCTCGAGAGGACCACTGTAACCCTGGTGGAGGGCTGATTTAAATGCTGGTCTGGAGGAGCCGACTGTAACCCTGGCTGGAGGGCTGAATTTAAATGCTGTCTGGAGAGGGAACGACTGTTACCCTGGCGGAGGGCTGATTTAAATGCTGTCTGGAGGACCTGACTGTAACCTGCTGGGAGGCTGATTTAAAATGCTTCTGGAGGACTGACTGTACCCGGCTGGAGGCTGATTTAAACTCTGTCTGGAGGAACGACGTAACCCTGGCTGGAGGGCTGATTTAAAATGCTGGGAGGACGACTACCCTGGCTGGAAGGGCTGATTTTTTAACTCTGTTCTGGAGGACCGACTGTAACCTGCTGGAGGGCTGATTTAAAATGCGTCTGGAGGGACTGACGTGTACCTGGCTGGAAGGCTGATTTAAATGCTGTCTGGAGGAAGACTGTAAACCCTGGTGGAAGGGCTGATTTAAAACATGTCTGGAGGACCGACTGTTAACCCTGGCTGGAGGGCTGATTTAAACACTGTCTGGAGGACCGACTGTACCCTGGCGGAAGGTGATTAAATGCTGTCTGGAGGCGGACTGTAACCCGGCTGCGAGGTGATTTAAAACTCTGGAGGACCGACTGTAACCCTGGCTGGAGGGCTGATTTTAAACACTGTCTTGGAGGAGCCGACTGTTACCCTGGCTGGGAAGGCTGATTTAACTCTGTCTGGAGACCGACTGTACCCTGGCTGGAGGTGATTTAAATGCTGTCTGGAGGACGGACTGTAACCCTGGTGGAGGGCGATTTAAACATGTCTGGAGGACGGACTGTAAACCTGGCTGGAGGGCTGATTAAACACTGTCTGGAGACTGAACCTCTGGCTGGAGGGCTGATTTTTAATAAACTGGCTGCAAGCCCACACTGATCTGATGTATTATCAGGTTAGAGTAAGCCTTACACAAATTTTGCAGTAAGGACCGACGCTGTACCCTGGCTGGAAGGCTGATTAAATGCGTCTGGAGGGACGGACTGTAACCCTGGGGCTGGAGGGCTGATTTTAAACACTGTCTGGAGGACCGACTGTAACCCTTGGCTGGGAGGGCTGATTTAAACATGGCTGGAGGGCTGATTTTAACACTGGCTGCAAGCCACACTGATCTGATGTATATCAGGTTGAGTAAGCCTTACACAAAATTTTGCGTACAGGACCGACTGTAACCCTGGCTGGAAGGCTGATTTAAATGCTGTCTGGAGGACGGACTGGAACCCTGGCTGAGGGCTGATTTAAACACTGTCTGGAGGACGGACTGTAACCCTGGCTGGAGGGCTGATTAAACACTGTCTGGAGGACTGAACCTCTGGCTGGAGGGCTGATTTAATACTGGCTGCAAGCCCACACTGATCTGGTATATCAGGTTAGAGTAAGCCTACACAAATTTTGCAGTAAGGACCGACTGTAACCCGTCGGAAGGCTGATTAAATGTGTCTGGAGGACAGACTGAACCTGGTGGAGGGCGAATTTAACGCTTGTCTGGAGGACGACTGTACCTGGCTGGAGAGGTGATTTAACACTGTCTGGAGGACGGACGTAACCCTGGCTGGAGGGCTGATTTAAACGCTGTTGGAGGACGGACTGTAAACCTGGTGGAGGGCTGATTTAAAGACTGTCTGGAGGCGACTGTAAACCCTGGCTGGAGGGTGATTTAAACACTGTCTCGAGGACCGACTGTTACCTGGCTGGAAGGCTGATTTAAATGCTGTCTGGAGACGGACTGTAACCCTGGCTGGAGGGCTGATTTAAACACTGTCTGGAGGACCGACTGTAACCTGGTGGAGGGCTGATTAAACACTGTCTGGAGGACTGAACCTCTGGCAGGAGGGTGATTTTAACACTGGCTGCAAAGCCCACACTGATCTGATGTATTATCAGGTTAGAGTAAGCCTTACACCAAATTTTGCAGTAACTGTGCCATTTCCAAAAACTTGTGGAAAATAAACATAGACTGTAATTTAGCTAATTCCTTTTTACAGTAATTAAAAAAACAGGAAGGAGCTAAAAGCTCAAACACAAATGCGATTGCAGGGTTCAAACCCCTGACACACACAATGTGTACAAATGCACCTTTTTGGCCAAACAATCGTTTAATGCATGGGTGCTGGGTCAGGGGAGGTCATCAATGAGCCCTGACCAATTGCCCGTACATTAAAGATCACCGAACAAAACAGCTGTTCATTACACTGTTGTGTATGAGCCATTAGTCTTACCTCCATTCTTAATCAAACAGGAGTCAGCAGCTACAGTGTTAGTTTCACGTTCCACTGCTGCTTCCTGTGGCATTCCCCGACTACATCTGCCCTCCCTTATACTAAATATAGCATTAAGAGGGTTAGGACCCTGCACACCAAAAAAGCAAATAATCCAGTCAAGTGCTAGGTGCTCCAGTTGCTGTAGCCAAAGTCCATCATACATAAGAATAGTAGCTGGACACACCAGTCTTAAATGTAAACAAACGTATTTGTGACGTTTCGGAACCTGGTGTGGTTCCTTCCTCAGACGAACATAAATAAAACATAAAAAAAACTAAAACATCAAACTGTGGAAGATGGCCACATAGTGGATCAAAGCCTATACTTGTTATAACAAACAAACAATGCCATATATAAAGACAATGTGCTTACATAAGTGCTAGTGCTGAGAAGTAATAATATAAAACAGGGAGATTCAATAAAAGATTATCGTTTAAAATGGTGCTAATTTTACCCCAACCAATCGATGTTAGCTTTCAAATGTTAAATAAAATCTGATTGGTTGGGGCTAAATTAGCACCATTTAAACGATAAGAACTTTTATTGAATCTCCTGTGTGTGCAAAAGTGTAATACAATATATGAGTGTGATAAAATAAGTAGTTCCACATTTTATAAAAAATATCAGTAATATGTAAATCATAAGAAAGAAAACAGTGATATGTAAAAACTAATAAGACGACAATAACCTCCCTGAAGTCATACAAACATGTCAGAACATTGTAAACTAAGTGAACACGGTGACATCACGGTGACATCATTCAATGTCCATAACAAGAGTAGCCCAAATTTTTATCGTCTTGGTAAAAAGCAAGAGAGTCCCAGGTTCATATTAAGAACTTTTGGTTGAATGGCATCAAGTTCATGTATCCATTGGCTCTCTATAGGGAGCATGTTATTTCTATCACCCCCTCTCGGATCCACTGGTATCTGGTCAATAACCATGGCTCTAAGGTCTGAAACCTGATGTTTCATAAGACAAAAATGTGCTGCAACTGGAGGGATACCTCCTCTGGATGTGCCAGTTTCATATTTTGTAAGAGCAATTCTAATGTCACTCTTGTGATGTTGCAGTCTTCGTTTCAACGGGCCAATGGTTTTGCCAATGTAAATCCGAGAACATGGGCATTTTAACAAGTATATACAATATTCTGTACTACAATTACCAAGACGATAAAAATTTGGGCTACTCGTTGTTATTGGACATTTTTATTGTCTTGGTAATTGTAA
This sequence comes from Hymenochirus boettgeri, assembly GCA_019447015.1. NCBI lineage: Eukaryota > Metazoa > Chordata > Amphibia > Anura > Pipidae > Hymenochirus > Hymenochirus boettgeri. The sequence goes on along the minus strand of JAACNH010000618.1, from coordinate 109,100 downwards.
TACAGATTATTTTATATACTTGTTAAAATGCCCATGTTTCGGATTTACATTGGCAAAACCATTGGCCCGTTAGTAGCTTTTACATATCACTGTGGTTTTCTTTTATGATTGTACATATTTTTACTGATATTTTTTTTAAAATGTTGGAACTACTTATTTTATCACACTCATATATTGTATACACTTTTGCACACACAGGGAGATCAATAACAATTCTTATTGTTTAAAATGGTGCTAATTTAGCCCCCAACCAATCAGATTTATGTTATTTTATCACATTCATATATTGTATTACACTTTTGCACTTTATATTTAATACTTCTAGCACTAGCACTAATGTAAGCACATGCCACTTTATATATGGCATTGTTTGTATAACAAGCACATATATACATATATATAAATAGCACATTGCACTTTATTTATTTATGTCGTCTTTAGGAAGGAACCACACCAGGTTCCGAAACGTCACAAACACATTGTTTACATTGAAGATGGTGTGTCCAGCTATTACCCCTTATACTAATGTGCACATAAATGAAAAGGGCTATGGTCATTTTCCCGTGGACACACCCTTTAGGTTTCGTGCTACCATGTAACACAAAACTTGATGCCTTTAAAATAAAGGCACACAAGCCTCTTATCTAACACATGATGAGGGTTTTACTGCACTGCAGGATTAAGAAGCATCAGTTTCCTTTTAACTTTGCCTCAGTATGAAAAGTTACTTTCCTGAAGAGAAATGTGCAATTTTTTATTATTAAAATTGTGCTTCATCAGAATGAGAAAACGATTTGTTTCCTGTGTGGGTCCTCCATGTGTTAGTAAGGTGACTATCTTTTGTGAAAAATTTGCCCAGTCAGAGCAGGAAAAAGGGTTTTTCTCTCTGTGTGAGTTCTCAAATGTGCAGTAAGGTAACTGGCTTTTGTAAAACCTTTCCCGCATCAGAACAAGAAAAGGTTTCATCCTGTGTGGATTTTATGATGCCTTGAAAAGTTTGAGCTGTGGGAAAAAACATTTGCCACATTCAGAACAAGAAAAGGGTTCTCTCCTGTGTGGGTCCTCCGATGTTTAGTAAGGTGGCTGTCTTTTGCAAAACATTTCCGCACTCAGAACAAGAAAATGGTTTTTTCCCCTGTGTGAGTTCTCCAATGTGCAATAAGTTGATTTTTTTTTGCAAAACATTGGGCACATTCAGAAAAAGAAATTTTTTCTCTCTTATGTGAGTTCCTCGGTGTTTAGAAAGGTTATTAACCATTGCAAAGCATTTTCCACACTCAGAACAAGAAAATGGTTTCACTGTTGTAGGATTTTATGATGCCTTGAAAAGTTGAGCTGTGGGAAAAACATTTGCCACATTCAGTACAAGAAAAGGGTTTCTCTCCTGTGTGAGATCTCTGATGTTCAGTAAGGTGGCTAATTCTTCCAAAACTTTCCACATTCGGAACAAGAAAAGGGTTTCTTCCTGTGTGAGTTCTCATATGTACAGTAAGGTGGCCATTGCTTCCAAAACATTGCCACATTCAGAACAAGAAAAGAAGTTTTCTTTGCTGTGTAAGTTTTGCGAAGTTTAGCAAGGAGGTTGTTCTTTGCAAAATATTTCCCACATTCAGAACAAGCCGACAGGCTGTTATTTAGGTTGATCCCATGGATCAGTAGATGGATCTGTTCCCTGTATCTGTTCTGTAAATGGATTAATGGTACAATCTGAACATTCTCCTTCCCATGAGTCCAACTTGTGTTAATACCATTTGATATATAATTATATGACCAGCTGTTATTTAGGTTGGATCCCATGGTATCAGTAGATGGATCTGTTCCCTGTATCTGTGTCTGTAAGTGGATTATTGGTACAATCTGAACATTCTCCTTCCATGATTCCATCTCCTCTTTAATACCATTGATATATAATACTGACAAGCTGTATTTAGGTGGGTCCCATTGTATCAGTAGATGGATCTGTTCCCTGTATCTGTTCTGTAAGTGGATTAATGGTACAATCTGAACATTCTCCTTCCCATGATTCCATCTCCTCTTTAATACCATTTGATATATAATTACTGACAAGCTGTTATTTAGGTTGGATCCCATGGTATCGGTAGATGGATCTGTTCCCTGTATCTGTTCTGTAAGTGGATAATGGTACAATCGAACATTCTTCCTTCCCATGATTCCATCTCCTCTTTAATACCATTTGATATATAATTATCTGACAAACTGTTATTTAGGTTGGATCCCATGGTATCAGTAGATGGATCTGTTCCCTGTATCTGTTTTGTAAGTGGATTATGGTACAATCTGAACATTCTCCTTCCCATGATTCCATCTCCTCTTTAATACCATTGATGATATATAATATCTGACAAGCTGTTATTTAGGTTGGATCCCATGGTACAGTAGATGGATCTGTTCCCTGTATCTGTTCTGTAAGTGGATTAATGGTACAATCTGAACATTCTCCTCCCATGATTCCATCTCCTCTTTAATACCATTTGATATATAATTATCTGACAAGCTGTTATTTAGGTTGGATCCCATGGTATCAGTAGATGGATCTGTTCCCTGTATCTGTTCTGTAATGGATTAATGGTACAATCTGAACATTTCTCTTCCCATGATTCCATCTCCTCTTAATACCATTTTGATATACAGCTGGTTACAGTTTCCTTATCAGTTGGAGAAATGTCACCATTAGGGAAATTTTCTTCTGGTTCCTCATCCACAATCTCACTTGGTTTATTCTCACAGCACAAATTTGTTTCCAGATTAGGTTTAGTATCACTGTTATCTTCATAGTCACAATCTGTAAATGATACAAACATGGAAAATCATTCTGATCCTTTATAGATCGGCAAGTAGATAAAAATTAAGATTTTACGGTAAGAAGTAAAACAATTTATTGGTTTTTGTGCACTGTGTGCAAAAATTCACCAGAAATAAATATTTAATATAAAAATTAAAATAAATGGAGGGACAAAAAAACTTTCTGCATCAATATACATGGGGGTTATTCAATAAAAGTTCTTATCGTTTAAAATGGTGCTAATTTTGCCCCAACCAATCAGATCTTATTTAACATTTGAAAGCTAACATCTGATTGGTTGGGGCAAAATTAGCACCATTTTAAACGATAAGAACTTTTATTGAATCTTCCTGATGGTCTCCAAAACCTTCTGAGAAAAGGTCTGCACTTCCTCCGACCATTCCCTATAAAGTATACAGTATATGGAATGATGGTTCCAGTCTTTTGCTTCATCAGGATTTCCATGGAATCTGATTGTGAATTAGCGACCAAAGTTTGGTGTTTCCAAGGCTGTACCCTCTAATCTGTTAACCACGGACAGCTGTATACAATAGTGCAAACGCACTCACTTTGTCCTTGGCTTTTTATTGTGACATAGTATGTGTGCAAAGTTTCGGGGTTGCACCTGATGAAGGGGATAACCCTGAAACGTTGTGAACATACGATGTCATAATAAAAATACGAGTGCACCCCTCGTCATATATTTGCACCTTGGGTGTTGTTTTTTATGGAGATTCTCTTTTCCGATCACCCCTTGGAATCAGGAATAATAGATTGGACTTTCTCTGTTCTTTGAAGGTAATAGGACAACTAATTCATTTCACTGTGTGGAATTGCTTTGCTAAATTTGAAGGGTTGGGGGATAAAGGTCGGCAGATCCACGTGAAATTGTGACAAAGTTTGGTAAGAATCTCTTTCATTAAAACTGATCATGTCTGGTGCCCTGCTCAGTTTTCAAATGTGTCCAATATCCTCAAATATTCAGCTTGCTCTCCTGCAGCTGGGGAGGAGTCGGTTTGCTTACCCCAACATACCCGCTCCTTCTCCAGGCCTTGAAGGCTTCATAAGGTAGGCACTCCTCCCCTGTGGTAGGATTCTTTTTCCATTCCAATGGTTCAGTTATGGGGTAAATCAAGTTTCCCATCTACTCAACTACCGTATATACTCGAGTATAAACTGAGTTTTTCAGGCTGAAAAATCAGCCTGAAAACTTGGACTCGGTTTATACTCAAGTCAACAGCTTACCTGAGCATTCCGGCAGCCGCACGATCTTTCTCTGTACTGGCGCGCCGGCCTGATGTCACTGCTTTATTAGCTGAACATCTTGAATGCCAAGTTTCTACCCTCGGTTTATACTCGAGTCAACAACTTTTATTAGGATTTTTAGCTGAAATTGGGTACCTCGGTTTATATTCGGGTCGGTTTATACTCGAGTATATACGGTAAAACAAACTCAGAACGTTTGACTGCCAGAACTACAAGCTCCAAATATCAGATATTTACAGCCTTTAGCATGCTTTTCAGATCAAGGCACTCCCTAGAATTCACAAGCAAGTAGCTTAAAGTATCCTCCCCGTGCTGTGTGGGTTTCCTCCACAATCATAAAGACATAATGATAGGTTGTAAGTGTAAATCATGTCGGATTAATTGAAGAACGAGAGGTTACACATAGCTTCTTTAAATCCCATTCTTCAATTGAAAGGAAAAAAGCTAGGTACGTTTTTAGGTGGAGATACCCTTTAAGTTTGTATCTTCAGTTTTATTTTTTTATGCTCAATCCTCCCTTTCTCCCAAACCACTCCCACTACTATCCTCCTTTATTGTTAGGAAAGTCTGGTTCACAATTCCCCTTTTACTCCTTCCTTGGCCTTGGAACAACAACCTCCCTTCCCCTTATTCTTTCATTTATATTAAAAAGTATGATGTTATTTATGGTTTGCAAACAACAATCATATGTTTGAATTTTGTATCATTTGTATCATATCACAAGTGTTGGGGGGGGAATAGAAATATTTGTTAAGATTTATTTATAATACTGTTATCTGTTATCTGTTATCTGTTATCTCAGCAGAGAATAAAGGAACAAGACTCCCAGAACCCTGTATTAATATATATGTATGGAGACAGTACTGGCTGTCTGGAAGGAAAACCAACACCAGGACTAGAAATGGTTACCCATCACAGAACATCTCCTATACAGACCCCCACTCACACTGCTTCTCACCTTTATACCTTTCTCTCTAGATGTCCCATATGTCCCTGGTCCGTACCTGACCCATCACAGAACCATCTCCTATTACAGAGACCCCACTCAAGCTGTTCCTCCACGCTATACATGTTCTCTCTAGTGTCCCCTATGTCCCTGTCCAGTTACCCGTACCATCACAGAACAATCTCCTATACAAGACCCCCACTCACACTGCTTCCTCCCACCTTTATACCTTTCTCTCTAGTGTCCCATATGTCCCTGTCCGTAACCCTGTACCATCACAGAACCATCTCCTATAGACCACCACTACACACTGCTTCCTCCACCTTATACCTTCTCTCTAGTGTCCCCTATGTCCCTGTACGTACCCTTACCATGGCACGAGAAACCATCTCCTATACAGACCCCCACCTCACACTGCTTCCCTCCCTTATACTTTTCTCTATAGTGTACCATATGTCCCTCGCCGTACCACTGTACCATCACAGATCTATCTCATATACAGACCTCCACTCACACTGCTTCCTCCCCACCTACTACCTTTTCTCTAGTGTCCCACATAGTGTCCTGTCTACCTGTACCCATCACCGAAACCATACTCCTATACAGACACCCAAGCTCACACTGCTTCCTCCACTTAGACTTTCTATCTAGTGTCCCCATATGTCTCCTGTCAGTACCCTTACCCACACAGAACCCCTTCCTATACAGACCCCCACTACACCACTGCCTCCTCCACCTTATTACTTTCTCGTCTATTGTCCCCATATGTCCGTTGTCCGTCCCGGTACCCATCACAGAAACATATCCTATAAGACCCCCACTCACACGCTTCATCCACCTTATACCTTTCTCTCTAGTGTCCCCATTGTCCTGTCCCGTACCCTGTTACCCATCACAAAGAACAATCTCCTATAAAGACCCCCACACACCTGCTTCCTCCACCTTTACCTTCTCTATAGTGTCCCCATATGTCCCTGTCCTACCCTGTACCATCACAGAACCATCTCCTATACAGACCCCCCACTCACAACTGCTTCCCTCCAAATTATACACTTTCTCCTAGTGTCCCCATATGTCCTCCGTCCAGTACCTGTACCCCATCACAGAACCATTCCTATACAGACCCCCACATCACACTGCTACCTTCCACCTTATAACCTTTTCTCTCTAGTGTCCCCATAGGTCCCGGTCCGTACCCTGTACACCATCACGAAACCATCTCCTATAACAGACCCCCCCACTCCAACTGACTTCCTCCCACCTTATACATTTATCTTCTCTAGTTGTACCCATATGTCCCGGTCCATACCATGTACCCATCACGAACCATCTCCTATACAGACCCCACTCACACTGCCTTCCTCAAACTTAACCTTTCTGCTCTACGTGCCCTATGTCCTGTCCGTTCCCCTGTACCCTCCAGAACCATTCTCTTATAAAGACCCCCCCACTACATGCTTCCTCCACCTTATACCTTGCTCTCTAGTGTCCCCATATGTCCCTGTCCGTACCTGTACCATCACAGGAAAACCCATCTCTTATAGCACCCCACTATCCACTGCTTCCTCCACTTAATCTATCCTCTTAGTCTCCCCTATGTCCACGGTCCGTACCCCTGTAACCATCAACAGAACATCTCTGTACAGACCCCTCACCAAGCTTGTCCCACCCCCAAACCCTTATACCTTTCTTCGCTAGTGTCTTCCATTAGTCCCTGGTCCGTTACCCTGTACCCGATCACAGAACCCATCTCACTATGCAGACCCCACACTAAACACTGCTTTCCTCCCACCTTATACCTTCGTCTCTAGTGTCCCATATGTCCCTGTCAGGTACCTGTACCCCATCACAGAACCATCTCATAACAGACCCCACTCACACTGCTTCCTTCCACCTATACCTTTCTCTCTTAGGGTCCCCATATGTCCCTGTCCGTACCCTGTACCATCACAGAAACCATCTCCTATCAGACCCCCCACTCACACTGCCTCCTCCACCTATTACCTTTCTCTCTAGTGTCCCCAGATGTCCCTGTCATACCCTGTACCCATCACAAGAAACCATCTCTTATACAGACCCCACCACACTGCTCCTCCCACCTTATATACCTTTCATTTAGTGTCCCCATATGTCCCTGTCCGTACCTGTACCCATCACAGAACATCTCCTATACAGACCCCCACACACACTGCTCCTCCACTGTATTACCTTCTTATTAGTGTCCCCATTATGTCCTGTCAGTACTGTACCATAAAGAACCATCTCCTATTACGACCCCCCACTCAACACTGCTTCTCCACCTTATACCTTTCTCTCTAGTGTCCCCATATGTCCCTGTCACGTACCCTGTACCCATCCAGACCATCTCCTATACGACCCCCACTCACACTGCTTACTCCCACCTTATACCTTTCTCTAGTGTCCCCATATGTCCTGTCGTCCCTGTACCAATCACAGGAACCATCTTGCTGTACAGGACCCCCCCACTCACATGCTTCCTCCCAACCTTATACCTTTCTCTCTAGTGTCCCCATATGTCCTGTCCCGTACCCTGTACCCATCACAAGGGGGGGGGGGAACCACTCATGTACAGACCCCACTCACACCTGGCTTCCTCCACCTTGATACCTTCTCTCATAGTGTCCCCATATGTTCCTGTCCGTACCTGTACCCATCACAGAACCATCTCCATATACCGACCCCCCCACTCACACTGAGTTCCTCCCCACCTTTAATATCATGTCGTTGGTCCCCATACATGTCTTGTCCGATTACCTGACCCAGCACAGAACCAGTCTCCTATATAAGGACCCCACTCACCACTGCTTCTCACCTTAACCTGTCCTACTAGTTGTCCCCATATGTCCTGTCCTACCCTGTACCATCACAGAACCAATCTCTTATAAAGACCCCCCCCACTCACACTGGCTTCCTCACCTTATTACCTTTCTCTTCTAGTGTCCCCATAGTCCCTGTCCAGTACCTGTACCCATACACAGAACCATCTCCTTATACAGACCCCACTCACAACTGCTTTTCCTCCCTTAATCCGAATCTCTCAGCGTCCCCATATGTCCCTGTCCGTACCCTGTACCCATCACAGAACCATCTCCATTCAGACCCCCCACTCACACGACTCCTCCCTTATACACTTTCTCTATAGTGTCTACCATATGTCCTGTCCTTACCCTTGTTACCCATCACAGAACCATCTCTATGGCGACCCCTCACACTGCTTCTCCACCTTAAAACCTTTTTCTTCTGTGTCCCCATCTTTTCCCTGTCCGTACCCTGGTACCCATCAAAGAACATCTCCTATACAGGCCCCCCACTCACACTGCTTCCTCCCCACTCTTATACCTTTCTCTTATAGTGTCACCCATATGTCCCGCTCCGTACCCTGTACATCAAAGAACCATCCCCTTATTACAGGACCCCCCACATACATGCTTCCTCCACCTTATACCCTTTCTCTCTAGTGTCCCACTTATGTCACCTGTCCGTACCATGTACCCATCACTGAAACCATCATCTACTACCCACGACCCCCCACTCAACACTGATTCCTCCCACCTTTAACCTTTCTCTTCTAGGTCCCCATATTGTCCCTGTCACGTACCCGACCCATCACAGAAACCATCTCCTATACAGACCCCCCACTCAACACTGCTTCCTCCCACCTTCTACCTTTCTCTCTAGTGTCCCCATATGTCCTGTCCGTACCCTGTACCCATCACAGAAACCAATCTCCTATACCAGACCCCCCACTCACTGACTTCTCCCAACTTATACCTTTCTCCTAGTGTCCCACATATGTCCCTGTCGTACCTGTACACCATCATGAACCATCTCCTATACAGACCCCCACTCCAACACTGCTTCTCCACTTATACCTTTCTCTCATAGTGTCCCCCATATGTCCCTGTCCGTTACAAGTACCCATCCACAGAACCATCTCCTATACAGACCCCCCACTCAATGCTTCCTCCCACCTTATACCTTTCTCTTAGGTTCCCCATATGTCCTTGTCGTACCCTGTACCCATCACAGAACCATCTCCTATCAGACCCCCCCACTCACACTGCTTCTCCACCTTATACCTTTCTCTCTAGGTTTCCCCATATGTCCCTGTCCGTACCCTTGTACCATCACTGAACCATCTCCTATAACAGACCCCCCCACCCACTGCTCCTCCCACCTTATACTTTCTCTCTAGTGTCCCATAGGTCACTGTCCGTCACCCTGTACCCATCACAGACATCCGAATCTCCATTACACGACCCCCCCACTCACACTGCTTCTCCCACCGTATACTTCTCTCTAGTGTCCCCATTGTCCCTGTCCGTACACTGGACCATCACTGAACCCATCTCCTATACAACCCCCACTCACACTGCTTCCTCCCACCTTATACCATTCTCTCATAGTGTCTCCATATGTCCCGTCAGTACCCTAGCTAACCCATCACAGAACCATCTCTTATAAAAGACCCCCCCACTACACGCTTCCTCCAAAACCCCTTATACTTTGCTCTCTTCTGGCTCCCGTCTCGTGGAATTTATTTTATTTCCCCTACTCTCTACGTCCCGAGACAACACTCAATTAAAAAGTTTAAATATAAACCATCTCATCCATTCTCTCTGCACAGCTTAGGACTGTGACACTTGCACCAGTGATTGTGACTTGGCACTTCCAACCTTTTCCATGATCTGTAGTTACCCACCTAATTAGATTGAAGCATCACAGGGAGGGTCCTCTTTCCTCATGTTCATGTGTTCAAGCTCTTTTAGATTTCATGATTGACACTACGTTACAGTATTCTGTGACTACTACTGATTGGTAACATTGCATGTATTGGTAACATATATTACATAGGAGCGATGGTTCCAGTATCTTTTTAAACAAAATATCAATCACTGTGCCCATACATGGTCTGATGTTATTGGCTCCTTCTATGTAGTAGAAGGAAACTGGTAATGATGTAATGGCATGATCTGCTGTGATTTACCGACATTGCCGATCGCCCATCTCATGACCAATCTTCTGCAAAATCCATATTTGGTTATACCTATTTTCAGCTGGTTCTGAAGCTTTGAGGCATGACTTCAAAGGAGGTAGCTAGAGGATTTGTGTGATGTGTAGCATTTCTGGGTATAGTCTTTATATTTCATCATTCTAACTATTTAAGTTTGTGTGTTTAGGGTGTTTGACCTATCCATATAAGTTTTAATTCTGAGGCGTGGACTTTAAGTAAATTCACACCAACCTATTAGTTCATTTTGCTGAAATTTTTCACTGAGTTTTTTTATGTCTGCCACTAGGATAATGATTATGTAAAAGGCTAAAATGCCACAAATTAACCTTCATGTCAACCGAGCCTTAAAGTGACACCCTCACCTGTGATATATACAGTGATATTGCTATCACTGTATTGAATATTATTGTGGATTTATATAGCGACTGATTCTGCTTTACAGTTACATGTATACATTCACATCAGGCCCTGCCCCGATGAGCTTACAATCTGAGCACATTTGTTTGACACATACACCCATTTAAAAAATCTTAAATCTCATAGCTACCAACCCAATACAGATCCTCAGTAGACATTTCTGTGTGTGTATTTGCCAGGATCTATACCATCAAGAGACAGGAGGGAACAGAAGAAACTTTCCTGCAATCGTGGTTCTCTGGCAGGTCCCAACATCATCAATGCTCCCTTACAATGTTAGAATAAATATCCTCACTAGTCCCCCGGACTCTGATTGATGCCTGTCAGACACACTAAGAGACCTTCCAGCGTGGGGAATGGATCACACAACACGCACGGTGCGTAGAACCCAGTTTCTCGGTTTATTTACAGTGACATTGGTTTTCACAAAGAGAAAAAGGGGCGTGGCCAGACACAGTGTCTGCCAATGACGTACTAAAACCTAACATACAATGTACACACATTTACTACTCTATTGTGTCTTAATAAACTTTATATCTTAAACTAACCTGTACAGTGTCCACCATTCAATACATCCAGTTACATATAAGGATCTGATAATTGTCCTGTAAACATTACTCACCCAGTGGGTGGATCTGCCGGGGATTCTCCTTTATCGCTTCCCTGTAAACGGCCTTGTGTCCCTTTAAATACTCCCACTCCTCCATGGAGAAATAGATGGAAACATCCTCAAACCTTATGGCAACCTGAACCACACATGTTACAGATCACCACCCAGACAGAGAGACGGATTATCATCCACGTGTTACTAACCAATCACGGATTCGGACACACCCACCTCTCCAGTCAGCAGGTGGATGATGTTGGAGATGAGGTCCAGGATCTTCTTGGCATTTTCCTTCTGTATGACGGAGCGAGACGGATGGGACACAGTTGGGGATGGAGCCTGCAGGATCCTTCCAACATACAGTCAGTGCAGCTCTGTGGGACGCCATCCCCAGACTCTTCATAACAATGTAGTCCTGGGATTGGGAGGGAGAGAGAATTATCTCTGTACAGGAAGGGGCCCCATGCTAATGTGAGCCACTGCCCCAAGAGGAAATAAACTATCAACTCTATGGACAGTAGGTAGAAACTATTCCAAATAATCCCCACCCCCTGCACACTCACAGAGCCCTCACCTCCCCATCGCAGGGTGGGATCATCTCAGTGTGAGATCAGGATTCTCTCATTCAGATGGTTTTTATCCTTGTTCCCCATCACTGGGTCAGTCGCTTCCTCTGAGATCCCCATTAGGTCCTGTTGTGGTGGGATTAATGTTGAAAGCTCCTGGAATTAAATGGACAGAGACATTGTTATATGACCGACCAATCCAATAAACACATTACCAGCACAGTACATAGATAACAGTATTCTATCTTGCTGTCTAGGAAAGATGTAATTTTGCTCCTTACTATATCCATAACAGTTGCTGTACTGTGGCAAGGTAAGTAGCACCAGTAGAAGGGATTTTACTCTGATGTCTGTGTGACCAGTAGGGATGGACTAGAACTCGAGCCCGATTTATAGCCGAACTTAGAGTTGAACGGACTCGGACTTCTCGAACTATCCCGGACTTTCGATCGTAAATTCGATAATTATCGAATGTACTGGATAGTGTACTGGTTAAAGGCACCGTCTTTCACATGGGAGACCAGGGTTTGAATCCTGGCTAGGGGCAGCTATACAAATGTTTGGATTATTATAATACCCTAGTAATATAATAATCATACAATAACCTAGTAATATAATAACCTAGTAATATAATAAGCATATAATACCCTATATTATAACCATATAATACCCTAGTCATATAATAACAATATGATAACCTAGTAATAAATAGCCATATATACCCTCGTCATAATAATAACCATATAATAACCTAGTAATATAATATCCATATGATAAACCTAGTAATATAAAACCATATAATTAATACTAGGGTATTATAATAACCCGAAAATTTGTATAACTGCCCCTAGCCAGGATTCAAAACCTGGTTCCCAATGTCAAAGGCGGTGCCAACCAGTACACTATCCAAACCCTCGAATGTACCATTCGCTAATAATATAATAACCCTACAATACCCTGTAATATAATAACCAATAACTTACATATGATAAACCTAGTAATATATTAACCATAATCCTCGAATGTATCATCCAATGTAGTGCGCAAAACACGACAATTGCCCGCCTGACTTCAGGAAGTGTTTTAACAAGTTTTGTGTTCAGTGAATGTTACCCAGACCATTTCTCAGGTGCCACAGCCATTACAGTAAGTTACCACTGTTAGTTTAGCTGTACACCACTCTGACTTTCGAACTATCACTCTCCATAGACTTTAATGGGTCTGAATTCGAACTTTCAAACTTTCTCTTGAAGTTCGAAAGTTGGAAAACGGACCAAAATTTTATATAGTTCGCGTCATCTCTATGACTGGCAGTTTTAAAACCATGTTCTGAGTGCCAAACAGTTGTTACACCATTGTTCTGTTGTTGCTCGGCAGTTTTACCACATGTCTGTAGCTGTCAAACAGTTTTTACCCATGTCTGTGTGCAAACAGTTTTACTATTTTGAGCTGATTGGTTACTTATTATTTTGTAATGTCTGTCTAATTGTACTTGTATGAGTACGGGTGACATTGGCATGAATGCTTGTTATTGATCATGTCTGCTAATGTCAATCAGTACAGGTGACTGGGATACAATATTAGCCTTGTTCTGCGCATCGTCTGTAGTTGACCAGGATCGTGGTTGTTAGCCAATGTTATACATGTGTCTGTGGACACGGGACAGTCTCCGTTGTTGTGTGACCGGCCAGTTCTTACCCTGGTGGAGTATCAAGGGAGTATACAGTGTGAGCTGGGGGTCTGTATAGAGAGGTTATGATGGGTTCATGTACGGACGGTTATGGACACTAAGGAGCGGTATTAAGGCTGACGACAAGTGCAAAGCAGTGTAATGGGTGAGGTGTCTGACTAGTGAGATTTGTTTTTGGTCTTGATGGGTACAGGTCTCCCAGGACATATGGCATCTAGGGCTAAAGTATACTAGTGTGAGGAAGCAGTGATGATGGTTGTTATGGATACTGGTTTCTGTGCTGTGTATAGATGCCTTGTCTGCGTACAGTACATTGGACACTAGAGAGACAGCTGTTAAGACTGGATACAAGGTTGTATCGAAGAATGAATGGTAATTGACTCTCTTGTTCTGTGAAGGGTAACAGTGTATGGACCGAGACGTGAACTAGGATAAATGTATACAAGGTGGGAAGCTGTTGGTGGGTCGGCGTCATTGTAAAGAGTTGTTCTTAGGTAAAGGACGCTGACAGACTAGGGAACTAAGATAATATAATGGGATGTCAGTATGAGCTGGGAGGCGTATAGGAAGTCCCGGGTTTCTGTGAGGTCGGCGTTATCGGCGACATATGGACCATTGGTAGGTTATAAGGTGGAGGAAGGCAGTTGTGAGTGAGGTCTGTTATAGAGGATGGTTTCTGTGATGGTACGGGTGTACGGACAGGCGACATATGGGGACACTAGAGAGAAAGTATAAGGTGGGAGGAAGCGGTGAGTGGGGGGGTCGTGTATAAGGAGATGGTTCTGTGAGGGTATAAGGGTACGGACAGGGACATATGGGGGACACTCAGAGAGAAAGGTATAAGGTGGAGGGAAGCAGTGTCGTGAGGGGGGTCTGTATAGGAGATGGTTCTGTGGGATGGGTACAGGCGTTACGGCAGGGAAATATGGGGCACTTAGAGAGAAAAGGTATAAGGTGGAGTCAGCAGGGCTGTGAGTGGGGGTCTATAGGAGATGGTTCTGTGATGGCGTAAAGGGATAAGGAAGGGACATATGGGGACGGACATAGAGAGAAAGGTAAAGGGAGGGCAGTGGAAGCAGGTGTGAGGGGGTGTCTTATAGGAGATGGTTCTGTGATGGGCCCTACAGGGTACGGACAGGGAAATTGGGGATACTGAGAGAAGGAAAGGTTAGGTGGGAGCGGAAGCAGTGTGTGAGTGGGGGGTCTGTTAGGAGATGGTCTGTGATGGGACAGGGGTACGGACAGGGACATTAGGGGACACTAGAGAGAAGGTATTATAAGGTGGAAGGAAGCAGTGTGAGTGGGGAGGTTATTATAGGAGATGTTCTGTGATGGGTACAGGGTACGGACAGGGACATATGGGGACACTTAGAGAGAAAGTATAAGGTGGAGGGAAGCAGTGTGAGTGGGGGGTCTGTATAGGAGATGGTTCTGTGATGGGTAGAGGGTACGGACAGGGACATATGGGGACACTAGAGAGAAAGTATAAGGTGAGGAAGCAGTGTGAGTGGGGGTCTGTATAGGAGATGGTTCTGTGATGGGTACAGGGTACGGACAGGGACATATGGGGACACTAGAGAGAAAGGTAAAGGTGGAGGAAGCAGTGTGGAGTGGGGGTCTGTATAGGAGATGGTTTCGTGATGGTACAGGGTACTGGACAGGGAAATAGGGGACACTAGAGAGAAAGGTATAAGGTGGAGGAAGCAGGTGTGAGTGGGGGTCTGTATAGGAGATGGTTCTGTGATGGGTAACAGGGTGGACAGGGACATAGGGGGGAACTAGAGAGAAAGGTATAAGGGGAGGAAGCAGTGTGGAAGAGGAGGTCGAGGGGGCGTCTGTTATAGGAGATTAGATTAGGGTATGTGATAGAACGATGATACGATAGATGAGAAGGGAGATGAGAAGATAGAAAGGAGAGGAAGCAGGGCAGAGAGGGGGTTGTTAGGAAGATGGTTCGGTATGGGTACAGGGTACGGACAGGGGACATATGGGGACACTAGAGAGGGAAAGGTGTATAAGGTGGGAGGAAGCAGTGTGAGTGGGGGTTTGTATAGGAGATGGTTCTGGATGGGTACAGGGTACGGACAGGGACTAGGGGACACTAGAGAGAGAAAGGTTATAAGGTGGGAAAGCAAGTTGAGTGGGGGTTGATAGGAGATGGTTCGTGATGGGACAGGGTATGGACAGGGACATATGGGGACACTAGAGGAAAAGGTATAAGGTGGGAGGGAAGCAGTGTGAGTGAGGGTTCTGTTAGGAGATGGTTCTGTGATGGGTACAGGGTACGGACCGGGACATATGGGGACACTAGGAGAGAAGGTATAAGGTGGGGGAAGGCAGTGTGAGTGGGGGTCTGTATAGGAGATGGTTCTGTGATGGGTCAGGGTACGGACAGGGACATATGGGGACACTAGAGAGAAAGGTATAAGGTGGAGGAAGCAGTGTGAGGGTGGGTCTGTATAGGAGATGGTTCTGTGTGGGTACAGGGTACGGACAGGGACTATGGGGACATAGAGAGAAAGTATATAAGGTGGGAGGAGCATGGTGAGTGGGGGTTGTATAGAGATGGGTTCTGTGATGAGGTACAGGGTACGGACAGGGACATATGGGGACACTAGAGAGAAAGGTATAAGGTGGAGGAAGCAGTGTGAGTGGGGGTCTGTATAGGAGATGGTCTGTGATGGGGTACAGGGTATGGACAGGGACTATGGGGACACTAGAGAGAAAGGTGTATAAGGTGGAGGAGGAAGCAGTGTGAGTGGGGGTCAGTTAGGAGATGGTTCTGTGATGGGTACAGGGTACGGACAGGGACATATGGAGATACTAAAGAAGAAATATAAAAAGAAGCAGCAGAGTAAAGGGATTTGAATGTTAAGAGAATGATTTTGGTAACATTGTTAAAAGGGGGGCCAGGTAGTTGTGTTGCTGGTAAGATTAACTTCATGTTTATCAGAGAGCGAAACAACAGCAGAGTTTATTGACAATAAGAGAGGAGACAGTAATTAATGAAGAGGCCTGTTAGGAGCAGTTAGTAAAAACGAATCTTTTATTGACAATAGAGTCACAGAGAGAAACATTTAGTTTGTCTATTATTGTTTCAGGTGATGTAAAGTGACCCTATAAAACATAAATGAGCTAATAGGACTTCTCCCTGGGAAATAATATAGAAGGAGAATAACAGGGGTCCAAGAACTGAGTCCTGCAGCCCCTACACTAAGGGGAACTAGAGAAGGTATTATAAGGCTAGGTACACACAAACAGATATTCTGGGCCAACCGAGCAATATTTCCACATATCGTCCGCTTGGCCTGCAGTAGTTTTGCGATTGCCCGTGATTGATAATCATCTGAATTGGGCAAAAGGACGATATAAGGCATCTGTGGATCATGGCCGATCACGCAGTCTTTTGGCCGTGGCTACTGTAGCAACATCCTATTCTAATTGGTCCAAGGTCGCCATCATGGCCTGCTAGTCATTACCCAGAAAAGTAGGAGGAAGTATCAAGGGATTGGCTGTTAGTAAGTTGCTAGAACTGAATGTAGGAGCATGGGAGAAATGATATTGTAATGTATCTGTATGTTACCCACCTTACTAGATTGTAAGCTCTATGGGGCAGGGACCTCATTACCTCTTGTGGCAAAGCTCTAGCACTTCTATTTATATAAGTTATATATTTATTGTACTGAGCTATATCTGTATTATCCCCCTTGTATTGACTTTATTGATTTATACTGTTCAGCGCTGCGTCTCATTGTGGCGCTTAAATAAACTATATGTACATACATCAATAATACATAATACATACACACACATAATACATACATTACATATACAAATTACATAACATACATACACACATACACATACAACAACACACATACATAATGAAATGAGCATTTGGGGGGGTATCTTACTAAATAGATTAGGTATTTTGGGCCTTTAAAGCCAAGTTAAGTGCATTATATAAAGTCCTAGGACACCATAAAAAGTATAAAGATCCCATACACATCACTGCTGTAACATATCTATAGATTTCATCCCATCCACCCACCTGAACATTCATCCACATGCTATGATCACACACAGTGATACATGGTATCACACACAGACACAGGCAACTTGATGCGGTATCACACGCAATGTGAAACACAACATGTTACAAACAACTTTAAACACACAATATTATTTATAACACGACACACACATCCCCTCCCCAGGCTGCCACTTACTGTTTCTCTCCTTTCTGTTCCTCTCTTCTGTTCAGCCCCTTCATTTGCAGCCAATCAGTGAGAGCCCGCCCCCTGTCCAGTTCCTGGATCTCTATTGGTTGGCGTGTCTGCTGTACAGCCAATGACAGTGTGTATTATCATGGTGGAATTCCAGTGATCCATTTGATTGGCTGACAAGATGATTGGAAATGTGAGATTGTTCCATTGTTTCCTTCCAGACATTGAGCCAATAGTGAATATGGTAACAAACACTGGTTTGTACCCAATAGAACACAGAGCCCGTAAGTAATGTACAGAGGGTGGATGTGCTCCCACATGGCTGGTAGAGCTGTTATACAGTAACACTAGATAATGATCCCAGATGAAGCTGAAGTTGGGTTGTTATTGGGATTTGAATAAGAACCTGGTGTATTTAGGGCACCAAGACGGCTAGAAACGGCCCTGCACTACAGTATGTGAAAGAGATCATACATGTAGACTTATCAAACTGCCATGTTCTTCCCAATACGTCCTTGTTGGCTAACCTGCAGCTATAAAAAAACATAACTCCCTCCTAACATGTCCGAACATGGGCAGTTTTCACACAGACTAGGTTTTTGTGTTTATATTAATATTTAAAAACTAGTTTATTTAAACCCATTTTTATAGCCATTTACAGCCATTTCATACACATTGCTTTAAGTAGCCTGATTTGGAGTTCGGTGGGTGATAAACCTATTTACAATTTTACATTTGTGGAGAAGATTTGCCCTTTAACCTCTGCTGGTCGAGCATTGCCTTGGACTCGGAATTGTAGATTTCAAGTGAAATCATCAAGAACAAGAGAACCAAAAATAAGTAAACACAGCACAAGTCTAGAAAGTTCTAGAAACACATATTACTGGGCCAACATTAGTTAGTTAAACATTCTGTGCCCCATGTGGCATGCCCCCATCTCACCCTCCATCTTCCACCTTTAGACATTGACTGAGAAGACATGACTTTCCTGTAGAGTCCAGCCTCTACTACAGTACACACTCAGGTCACTCCACTCGAGACACTCAGAGAAGCAATCAGGCACAGTGCCTGGATTCCTATGAGTCTCTGCCAGCTGACGTCACTAGTTGTTGCCTGTCATCGTCTCACTTACTGCCCGACAGTGACAGGCAGCGAGTAGTGACGTCAGCTGGCAGAGGAATACAGGCGCCGTGCCGGATTGTTTCTCTGCTTGTGACTTTTCTGTGCACGGAAGACAAGCAGAACGGGCTCGACCAGCATCCACTCCTGTGATTGGCTAAGGCCAGGGTAAGTCTCCCCAGACAAGACAGACTAACTTTATTCCAAGATGGAGAGACCAGCCTTTACAGTACATACTCTGACACAGGCAAAACGCGTCGTGGGAACGAAGGCTGGTAAGTACATTTAGGAAGGTCAACAAAATATAAAGCGAAGATCGGGCGTTGAAAGCTGCAAACAGGTTATGGTGACAAAATACACAACATGTTATGGGTGTTTTAAACCAATTTTGCACCAATAAAGCTGTTTGCAGCTTCAACGCCCAGAGTCTTCGCTTTATATTTTGTTGACTATGATAGTGCAACAACAGGAGCACTATGGGACCAAGGGCCCTGCCTTCCTGCCCTCAGGGACTAATACTTTGTACTTTACATTTAGGGAGGTCTTGCGAGGTCGAGGTTTATAGCAATTTCCTGCCGGATACATACATTTTAGTTTTAGGGGTGGACATACCCTTGTTTTGAGCGGGGAGAAACTCTGGGCAGCCAAATTAGTGATTTTTACAGGCAGGAATGAGCAGGAGGTGAGGGAGTGATTTATGGCTCTTCGATAAGGTATTTAAACAATTAGATGCTTGCAATGTCAGTGGGCAGTAGATGGGGGGAGGAAGTGAAGCCGGACATGCCATCTACAAGACATTTAATTTTGCCCCGGGCCACACAGTGGGGTTGGATTTCACATGGAAAATGCTGCACACTCCTGCCGGACAGAGAATCGTTGACTTACTGATATAGAAAATATTATGGATGTCAGACACTGGAGGGCTGATGGTAAACACTGTCTGGAGGACCGACTGTAACCCTGGCTGGAGGGCTGATTTAAACTGTCTGGAGGACCAACTGTTACCTGGCTGGAGGGGTTGGTTTAAACACTGTCTGGAAAAGACCAATGTTACCCTGGCTGGAGGGCTGATTTAAAACTGTCTGGAGGAATGACTGTAACCCTGGCTGGAGGGCGCTGATTTAAACTGTCTGGAGGACCGACTGTACCCTGGCTGGAGGGTTGATTTAAAAACTGTCTGGAGGAGTTGACTGTAACCCTGGCTGGAGGGCTGATTTAAAACTGTGTCTGGAGGACCAGATGTTTACCCTGGCTGGAGGGTTGATTTTTTTAAACTGTCTAGAGGACTAACTGTAACCCTGGCTGGAGGGCTGATTTAAAATGCTGTCTGGAGGACCGACTGTTACCCGGCTGGAGGGCTGGTTAAAACACTGTCTGGGGACCGAACTGTTACCTGTCTGGAGGGGCTGACGTAACCCTGGCTGGAGGGCTGATTTAAACTGTCTGGAGGACGACTGTTACCTGGAGGGAGGATGATTTAAACACTGTCTGGAGGACCGACTGTACCTGGCTGGAGGGGCTGATTCTAAAACTGTCTGGAGGACCGACTGTAACCCTGGCTGGAGGGCGATTTTTTAAAACTGTGGAAGGACTGACTGTAACCTGGTGGAGGGCTGGTTTAAAACACTGTCTGGAGGACCGACTGTTACCCTGGCTGGAGGGCTGATATTTAAACGTCTGGAGGAACTGACGTTACCTGGCTGGAGGGATGATTTAAAGGGCATCTAATGAGTGGGAAAATGAACTTTTTTTCTTTCTTTCCATTGTGTCTATAATTCCCACCCAAACCCAGAGTGTGTTCACTTTTTTCAGATTCCCTCTCTGTCCTGAGATACACCAGTTAGAAGAATACGTGATTGCATTCTCTACTCCTACTGTGGACTGTCAATCAAATCCTGTTACGTGATCCCCCCTCCCTGCTCTGAATAAACATAGAGATAACAGCATTAGCAGGGGGGAAGGAGAGGTAGCTTTGATGGTAGATATAAGGCTGGCACTTGACACCCCTTCTAATAGCTTTCACTGATTGATGATGGGTCACAAAAGTGCGAAGATTGTAAACTGTATGATCTTCTTCTTCCGTGTCTCCAGACAGTTGCTTTCTATTGGCCACTGTGCGTGGTGTGTTTTTTTCAGGATGTGAACTTTTAACTCCTGCACATGCTAAGCTTGTCAGTTAGCTGGAGTTGAGACATGGAGGAGGTAACAGAGGAGAGGGGGAAGGGGGGAGTGCTGCACACAGATCTGATACCATGGAAAAACAATAGAGTACTGACAGAGAATGGATAAAGCAGCACAGAGTACATGAATTTAATTGCAAGGGGCAAGGTTTTTTTTTCACTATAGATGCCCTGGAGGACCGACTGTAACCCTGCTGGAGGGGATTTAAATGCTTTCTGGGGACCGACTGTAACCGGTGGAGGGTCGATTAAATGCTTCTTGGAGGACCGACTGTAACCTGGCGGAGGGGATTTAAAGTGTCTGAGGACCGACTGTAACCCTGGCTGGAGGGCTGATTTAAATGCGTCTGGAGGCTGACTGGAACCTGGCGGAGGGTGATTTAAATGCTGTTGGAGGACTGATGTTACCTGGTGGAGGGCGATTAACTCTGTCTGAGTGGACCGACTGTAACTGCTGGGGGCTGATTTAAATGCTGTCTGTAGGACCGACTTACCCTGGCTGGAGGTGATTTAAATCTGTCTGGAGGACCGACTGAACCCTGGCTGGAGGGCTGATTTTTTAAATGCTGTCTGGAGGATGACTGTTACCCTGCTGGATAGGGCTGATTTAAACTCTGTCTGGAGGACCGACTGTTAACCCTGGCTGGAGGGCTGATTTAAACACTGTCTGGAGGACTGGACTGTACCCTGGCTGGAAGGCTGATTTTAAATGCTGTCTGGAGGACGGACGTTACCCTGGCTGGAGGCTGATTTAAAACAATGTGCGGCAGGAGACGGACTGTAACCCTGGCATGGAGGGCGATTTAAACACTGTCTGGAGGGACCGACTGTTACCCTGGCTGGAAGGCTGATTTAAATGCTGTCTGGAGGAAGAATGTAACCTGGACTGGAGGGCTGATTTAAACTCTGGAGGACCGACTGTAACCCTGGCTGGGGGTTGATTTAAACAATGTCTGGAGGACCGACTGGTACCCTGGCTGGAGGGCTGATTTAAACTCTGTCTGGAGGACCGACTGTAACCCGGTGGAAGGCTGATTTAAATGCTGTCTGGGAGGACGGATGTAACCCTGGCTGGGGGCTGATTAAACACTGTTTGGAGGAGGACTGTAACCCTGGCTGGAGGGTCTGATTTAAACACTGTCTGGAGGACTGAACTCTGGCTGGAGGCTGATTTTAACATGTGCAAGCCACATATCTGATGTATTATCAGGTTAGAGTAAGCCTTACACAAAATTCGAGAGGACCGACCGACTGTAACCTGGCTGGAAGGTGATTTAAAGCTGTCTGGAGGACGGACTGTAACCCGGTGGAGGGATGATTTAAACACTGTCGGAGGTGACCGACTGTAACCCTGGCTGAGGGCTGAATTTAAACACTGTCTGGAGGACTGAACCTCTGGCTGGAGGGTGATTGTAACACTGGTGCAAGCCCCACACTGATCTGATGTATTATCAGGTTAGAGTAAGCCTTACACAAATTTTGCAGTAAGGACCGACTGTAACCCTGGCTGGAAGGCTGATTAAATGGTCTGAGGACTGGTACCTGTGAGGGGTTAACACTGTACACGACCGCTGTACCCCCGGCTGGAGGGCTGATTTAAACACTGGAGGGCTGACTTTAAACACTGTCTGGAGGACTGAACCTTGGCTGGAGGGCTGATTTTAACATGGCTGCAAAGCCAACCTGATCTGATGTATTATCAGGTTAGAGTAAGCCTTACACAAATTTTGCAGTAGGACCGACTGTAACCCTGGTGGAAGGTGATTTAAATGCTGTCTGGAGGACGGACGGTAACCTGGCTGGAGGGCTGATTTAAACACTGTCTGGAGGACGGGACTGTAACCCTGGCTGGGGGCTGATTTAAACACTGTCTGGAGACTGAACTCTAGGCTGGAGGGCTGATTTTAATACTGGCTGCAAGCCCACACTGATCTGATGTATTATCAGGTTAGAGTAAGCCTTACACAAAATGTTTGCCAGTAAGGGACAGACTTAACCCTGGCTGGAAGGCTGATTTAATTTGTCTGGAGGACGGACGTAACCCTGGCTGGAGGGCTGATTTAAACGCTGTCTGGAGGACGGACTGTAACCCTGGCTGGAGGGCTGATTTAAACGCTGTCTGGAGGACGGACTGTAAGCCCTGGCTGGAGGGCTGATTTAAAACACTGTCTCGAGGACCGACTGTACCCTGGCTGGAAGGCTGATTTAAATGCTGTTGAGGACGGACTGTAACCCTGGCTGGAGGGCTGATTTAAACACTGTCTGGAGGACCGACTGTAACCCCTGGCTGGAGGGCTGATTTAAACACTGTTGGAGGACTGAACCTCTGGCAGGAGGGCTGATTTTAACACTGGCTGCAAAGCCCACACTGATCTGATGTATTATCAGGGTTAGAGTAAGCCTTACACAAATTTCATAGTAACTGTGCCATTCCAAAACTTGTGGAAAATAACATAGACTGTAATTTAGCTAATTCCTTTTTACAGTAATTAAAAAAACAGGAAGGAGCTAAAAGCTCAACACAAATGCGATTGCAGGGTTCAACCCTTGACACACAATGTGAACAAATGACCTTTTTGGCCAACATCGTTTAATGCATGGGTGCTGGGTCAGGCGAAATGCGGGTCAGATCATCAATGAGCCCTGACCAATTGCCCGTACATAAATGATCACCGACAAAACAGCTGTTCATTACACTGTGTGTGTATGAGCCATTAGTCTTACCTCCCATTCTTAATCAACACAGGGGCAGCAGCTACAGTGTTAGTTCACGTTCCACTGCTGCTTCCTGTGGCATTCCCCGACTACATCTGCCCTCCCTTATACTAAATATAGCATTAAGAGGGTTAGGACCCTGCACACAAAAAAGGCAAATAATCCAGTCAAGTGCTAGGTGCTCCAGTGCTGTAGCCAACAGTCATTCATACATAAGAAATAGTAGCTGGACACACCAGTCTTAAATGTAAACAAACGTATTTTGTGAGTTTCGGAACTGGTGTGGTTCCTTCCTCAGGACGAACATAAATAAAACATAAAAAAAACAAAACATCAAACTGGGAAGATGGCCACACTAGTGGTCAAAGCCTATACTTGTTATAACAAACAAACAATGCCATATATAAAGTGGCATGTGCTTACATAAGTGCTAGTGCTGGAAGTAATAATATAAAACAGGGAGATTATAAAAGATCTTATCGTTTAAAATGTGCTAATTTTGCCCCAACAATCAGATGTTAGCTTTCAAATGTTAAATAAAATCTGATTGGTTGGGGCTAAATTAGCACCATTTTAAACGATAAGAACTTTTATTGAAATCCCTGTGTGTGCAAAGTGTAATACAATATATGAGTGTGTGAAAAATAAGTAGTTCCAATTTTATAAAAAATCAGTAATATGTAAAATCATAAGAAAGAAAACAGTGATATGTAAAATCTACAATGGACAATAACCTCCTGAAGTCATACAAACATGTCAGAAATTGTAAACTAAGTGAACACGGTGACATCACGGTGACATCATTCAATGTCCGTAACAATGAGTAGCCCAAATTGTTATCGTCTTGGTAAAAAGCAAGAGAGTCCCAGGTCATATTAAGAACTTTGGTTGAATGGCATCAAGTTCATGTATCCATTGGCTCCTCTATGTAGGAGCATGTTATTTCTATCACCCCCTCTCGGATCCACTGGTATCTGGTCAAACCATGGCTCTAAGGTCTGAAAACCTGATGTTTTAAGACAAAATGTGCTGCAACTGGAGGGGACGTACCTCTCTGGATGTGCCAGTTTCATATTTTGTAAGAGCAATTCTAATGTCCACTCTTGTGATGTTGCGTCTTCGTTTCAACGGGCCAATGTTTTGCCAATGTAAATCCGAGAACATGGGCATTTTAACAAGTATTACAATATTCTGTACTACAATTACCAAGACGATTAAAAATTTGGGCTACTCGTTGTTATGGACATTTTTTGTCTTGGTAATGTAATACAGATTATTTTATATACTTGTTAAATGCCCATGTTCTCGGATTTAATGCAAAAACCATTGGGCCCGTTAGTGAGCTTTTACATATCACTGTGTTTTTTCTTATGATTGTACATATTTTACTGATATGTTTTTTAAAATGTGGACTATTAATTTATCACACTCATATATGTGTTACACTTTTGCACACACAGGGAGTGCAAAAGTGTAATTACAAAACAATTTTATTGTTTAAAATGGTGCTAATTTAGCCCCAACCAATCAGATTTTATGTTATTTTATCTACATTCATATATTGTATTACACTTTTGCACTTTATATTACTACTTCTAGCACTAGCATAATGTAAGCACATGCCACTTTATATATGGCATTGTTTGTATAACAAGCACATTATATACATATATATAAATAGCACATTGCACTTATTTCATTTATGTTCGTCTGAGGGAAGGAACCACACCAGGTTCGAAACGTCACAAAACACATTTGTTTACATTGAAGATGGGGTGTCCAGCTACTACCCTTAACTAAAATGTGCACATAAATTGAAAAAGGGCTATGGTCAATTTTTTCCCAGTGGGACACACCCTTTAGGTTTCGTGCTACCATGTAACACAAAAACTTGATGCCTTTAAAATAAAGGCCACAAAGCCTTATCTAACCATGATGAGGGTTTACTGCACTGCAGGATTAAGAAGCATCAGTTTCCTTTTAACTTTGCCTCAGTATGAAAAGTTACTTTCCTGAAGAGAAATGTGCACAATTTTATTTTTATTTATTAAAATTTGTTGCTCATTCAGATGAGAAAACGATTTGTTTCCTGTGGGGGTCCTCAGATGGTTAGTAAGGGACTATCTTTGGGAAACATTGCCCCCAGTCAGAGCAGGAAAAGGGTTTTTCTTCTGTGTGAGTTCTCAAATGTGCAGTAAGGTAACTGGCTTTTGTAAAACCTTTCCCGCACTCAGAACAAAGAAAATGGTTTCACTCCTGTGTGATTTATGATGCCTTGAAAGTTTGAGCTGTGGGAAAACAAAAACATTTGCCACATTCAGAACAAGAAAAGGGTTTCTCTCCTGTGTGGGTCCTCCGATGTTTAGTAAGGTGGCTGTCTTTTGCAAAACATTTTCCGCACTCAGACAACAAGAAAATGGTTTTTCCCCTGGTGAGTTCTCCAATGTGCAATAAGTTGATTTTTTTTGCAAAACATTGGGCGCATTCAGAACAAGAAAATTTTTTCTCTCATGTGAGTTCTCCGTGTTAGAAAGGTTATTAACCATTGCAAAGCATTTTCCACACTCAGAACAGAGAAAATGGTTTCACTGTTGTATGATTTTATATGCCTTGAAAAGTGTTGAGCTGTGGGAAAAACATTTGCCACATTCAGTACAAGAAAAGGGTTTCTCTCCTGTGTGAGATCTCTGATGCAGTAAGGTGGCAATTCTTCAAAACTTTTCCCACATTCGAACAAGAAAAGGGTTTCTCTCTGTGTGAGTTCTCATATGTACAGTAAGGTGGCCGTTGCTTCCAAAAAACATTTGCCACATTCAGAACAAGAAAAGCTTTTCTTTGTGTGTAAGTTTTGCGAAGTTTAGCAGGAGGTTGTTCTTTGCAAAATATTTCCCACATTCAGAACAAGCCGAACAGGCTGTTATTTAGGTTGGATCCCATGGTATCAGTAGATGGATCTGTTCCTGTATCTGTTCTGTAAATGGATAATGGTACAATCTGAACATTCTCCTTCCCATGAGTCCAACTTGTGTTTAATACCATTTGATATATAATTATATGACAGCTGGATTTAGGTTGATCCCATGGTATCAGTAGATGGATCTGTTCCCTGTATCTGTTGTAAGTGGATTATTGGACAATCTGAACATTCTCCTTCCCATGATTCCATTCTCCTCTTTAATACCATTTGATATATAATATCTGACAAAAGCTTTATTTAGGTGGGACTCATGTATCAGTAGAGGATCTGTTCCCTGTATCTGTTCTGGTAAGTGGATTAATGGTACAATCGACATTCTCCTCCCATGATTCCAATCTCCTCTTTAATACCATTTGATATATAATTATCTGAAGCTGGTTATTTAGGTTGGATCCCATGGTATCGGTAGAGGATCTGTTCCCTGTATCTGTTCTGTAAGGGATTAATGGTACAATCGTGAACATTCTCCTTCCCATGATTCAATCTCCTCTTTAATACCATTTGATATTATAATTATCTGACAAACTGTTATTTAGGTTGGATACCCATGGTATCAGTAGATGATTCTGTTCCCCTGTATCTGTTTTGTAAGTGGATTAATGGTACAATCTGAAACATTCTCTTCCATGATTCCATCTCCTCTTTAATACCATTGATATATAATTATCTGACAAGCGTTATTTAGGTTGGATCCCATGGTTCAGTAGAGGATCTGTTCCTGTATCTGTTCTGTAAGTGGATTAATGGTACAATCTGAAATTCTCCTCCCATGATTCCATCTCTCTTTAATACCATTTGATAGATAATATCTGACAAGTGTGTTATTTAGGTTGGATCCCATGGTATCAGTAGATGGATCTGTTCCCTGTATCTGTTCTGTAAGTGGATTAATGGTACAATCTGAACATTCTCCTTCCCATTGATTCCATCTCCTCTAATACCATTTGATATACAGCTGGTTACAGTTTCCTTATCAGTTGCGAGAAATGGCACTTAGGGAAATTTTCTTCTGTGTTTCCTCATCCAAAATCTCACTTGGTTTATTCTCACAGCACAAAATTGTTTCCAGATTAGGTTTAGTATCAATGTTATTCTTCACTCACAATCTGTAAATGATTAAAACTGGGAATCTATTCGATCCTTATAGATCGGCAGTAGATAAAAATTAAGATTTTACGGTAAGGTCAAGAAGTAAAACAATTTATTGGTTTTGTGCACTGTGTGCAAAAATTCACCAGAAATAACTTTAATATAAAAATTAAAATAAATGGAGGGATACAAAAAAACTTTCTGCATCATATACATGGGGGTTATTCAATAAAAGTTCTTATCGTTAAAATGGTGCTAATTTTGCCCCAACCAATCCAGATCTTATTAACATTTGAAAGCTAACATCTGATGTGGTGGGGACAAAATTAGCACCATTTTAAAAGATAAGAACCTTTATTGAATCTTCCTGATGGTCTCCAAAACCTTCTGAGAAAAGGTCTGCACTCCTCGACCATTCCCTATAAGTTACAGTATATGGAATGATGGTTCCAGTCTTTGCTTTAAGAGGATTTCCATGGAATTGATTGTGAATTAGCGACCAAAGTTGTGTTTCCAAGGCTGTACCCTTAATCTGAACCAGGACAGCTGTATACAATAGTGCGTTTGCTTTGTCACTTTGTCTTGGCTTTTTATTGTGACATAGTATGTGTGCCAAAGTTTCGGGGTTGCACCTGATGAAGGGGATAACCCTGAAAACGTTGTGAACATACGATGTCATAATAAAAATACGAGTGCACCCTCGTCATATATTTGCACCTTGGGTGTTGTTTTTTATGGAGATTCCTTTTCGATCACCCCTTGGAATCAGGAATAATAGATTGGACTTTCTCTGTTCGTTGAAGGTATAGGACAACTAATTCATTTCACTGGTGGAATGCTTTGCTAAATTGAAGGGTTGGGGGATAAAGTCGGCAGATCCACGTGAAAATTGGTGACAAAGTTTGGTAAGAATCCTTTCATTAAAACGATCATGTCTGGTGCCCTGCTCAGTTTTCAAATGTGTCCAATATCCTAAATATTCAGCTTGCTCTCCTGCAGCTGGGGAGGAGTCGGTTTGCTACCCCAACATACCCGCCCTTCTCCAGGCCTGAAGGCTTCATAAGTAGGCCATCCTCCCCTGGGGTAGGATTCTTTTTCCATTCCAATGGTTCAGTTATGGGGTAAATTCAAGTTTCCCATCTACTAAATACCGTATACTCGAGTATAAACTGAGTTTTTCAGGCTGGAAAATCAGCCTGAAAACTTGGACTCGGTTTATACTCAATTCAACAGCTTACCTGAGCATTCCGGCAGCCGCACGATTTTCTCTGACTGGCGCGCCGCCTGATGTCACTGCTTTTATTACGAACATCTTGAAGCCAAGTTTCTACCTCGGTTTATACGCGAGTCAACAACTTTTATTAGGATTTTGTAGCTGAAATTGGGTACCTCGGTTTATATTCGGGTCGGTTTATACTCGAGTATATACGGTAAAACAAAACTCAGATACGTTTGACTGCCAGAAACTACAAGCTCCAATATCAGATATTTACAGCCTTTAGCATGCTTTTCAGATCAAGGCACTCCCTAGAATTCACAAGCAAGTAGCTTAAAGTATCCTCCCCGTGCTGGTGTGGGTTTCCTCCACAATCATAAAAGACATAATGATAGGTTGTAAGTGTACACATGTCGGACTAATTATTGAAGAACGAGAGGTTACACATAGCTTCTTTAATC
Organism: Hymenochirus boettgeri; assembly: GCA_019447015.1. Taxonomy (NCBI): domain Eukaryota; kingdom Metazoa; phylum Chordata; class Amphibia; order Anura; family Pipidae; genus Hymenochirus; species Hymenochirus boettgeri. Next base: position 79,787 of record JAACNH010000618.1, on the reverse strand, counting down.
CCATTCTTCAATTGAAAGGAAAAAAAAGCTAGGTACGTTTTGAGGTGGAGATACCCTTTAAGTTTGTATCTTCAGTTTTTATTTTTTTATGCTCAATCTCCCTTTCTCCCAAACCACTCCCACTACATCCTCCTTTATTGTTAGGAAAGTCTTGTTCACCAATTCCCCGTTTACTCCTTCCTGGCCTTGGAACAACAACCTCCCTTCCCCTTATTCTTCATTTATATTAAAAAGTATGATGTTATTTATGGTTTGCAAAACAACAATCATATGTTTGAATTTTGTCATTGTATATATCACAAGTGTTGGGGGGGGGGGGAAGAGAAATATTGTAAGATTATATATAATACACAGTCTGTTATGCTCAGCAGAGAATAAAGGAACAAGACTCCCAGAACCCTGTATTAATATATATGTATGGAGACAGTACTGGCGGTCTGGAAGGAAAACCAAACACAGGACTAGAAATGGTTGAATAATGGTTCCATGTTCACTAGACAGACCATGTGCTGTTTATGGTAATACATCCCGTTACCTGTAAGGATCTGATAATGTCCTGTAACTTTATCAACCCAGGGGTGGATCTGCCGGTGTGATTCTCCTTTATCACTCACCTGTAAAGGGTCTTGTTTCCCTAAATACTCCCACTCCTCCATGGAGAAATAGATGGAAACATCCTCACACCTTATGGCAAACTGACACACACAATGTACAGTCACCACCCAGACAGAGAGACGGATTATCATCCACTGTTACTTACCATCACGATTGGGACCAACCCACCTCTCCAGTCAGCAGGTGGATGATGTTGGAGATGAGGTCCAGGATTTCGTGGCATTTTCCTTCTGTATGACCGGAGGAGGACGGATGGGACACAGTTGGGGGATGGAGCCTGCAGGATCCTTCCAACATACAGTCAGTGCAGCTCTGTGGGACGCAAATCCCCAGATTCTTCATAACAATGTTAGTCCGGGATTGGGAGGTGAGGAGAGAATTATCTCTGTACAGGAAGGGGCCCACAGCTAATAGGAGCCACTGCCCCAAGAGAAATAAATATCAACTTATGGGCAGTAGGTGTAGAATACTATTCCAAATAATCCCCACCCCCTGCACCACTCACAGAGCCCCTTCACCTCCCAGTCAGCAGGTGGATAATCTACAGTGTGAGATTCAGGATCTATTCATTCAGATGGTTGTATCCCTTGTTCCCCAAGCACGGGTCAGTCGCTTCTCTGAGATCCCCATTAGGTCTTGTGGGTGGGATTAATGTTAAAGCTCCTCTGGAATTAAATGGACAGAGACATTTGTTATATTACCGACCACATCCAAAAAACACATTACAGCACAGATACATAGATAACAATGATTCCTTTTGGCAGCAGTAATACAGTGATAATGGATCCCCCTCTAATGACTAGAACAGCCCTCACAGTATAATACTGTGTACATATAATAGTTATAATGTACAATGTACATATAATGATTATAATGTATAATGTAGATATAATGGTTATAATGTATAATGCAGATATAATTATTATAATGTAGATATGTCTGTTGTATTCAATTAGATCAACTGGACTTGAAAATGTAGTTATTGAAGACGTTTCGCTAGTCAGCGAACTCGCTTTCTCAATTCAGAATGGGACTTGTACAAGAATCTGTGGCATATGTACCCTGGAAAAAATCCCAATTAGCATATCACAGCAAGGGTGGTAAGGGTGTGATAGGAGTAGTGGCTAAGAGGTGTTATAGGAACCACAGAGTAAGGTGTTAAAAATAGGGTAATAATTGCCACGATCTCTGTACAGTCATTCTGAATTGAGAAAGCCAGTCGGATGACTAGCGAAACGCTTCTCTTCAAGAACTTAACATTCAAGTCCAGTTGATTCGTAATTGCAATACAACAGATATTACCATGACCTGTGATGATGAGAACCTTCACAAGCATATGTATGAATATGGGTATAAGGTATAATGTTACATATAATGGGTTATTAGATTATGTAATATAATGTGTTTTAATGGTATAATGTAGAGTATAATGGTAAAGTTATAAGTGGTCTAAGGTTATAAGGTAATAACTGTTAACAGTGATAAAGTTATAATGTAGATATAAGTTTAGTAATATAGATATAATGTATTATAATGTTTTTAAGTGATATTAATGGGTTAGATAGTTAATGGTTATAATGTAGATATATAGGTTATAATGTAGATATAATGTTTATAATGTTTATAATGTAGATATAATGGTTATAATGTAGATATAATGTTTATAATTTATAATGTAGATATAATGGTTATATGGATCCTACACTGTATAATGGATCTTGCACTTACTTTGCTTATAAGAGGCTGAGAGATGAGACACAAATCACCTCTTGTTTACAGAGACACCATGGAACACTATCTACTTCCTCTTCCTGCCCATGAAAGTCAACATGTCACCCCAAGCCACTCAAAGTGCATTACAAAGGACAGCCCCATTTTGAGTGGCGACCAATGAATGGCCTTGCTAAGCTTGTGCAATGCTCGCCATCTTGTTAAGGGTAAGAAGTAAATCTTTATATATGAAAATGTACAAATGTTTATTTATAAAGAGCGCCACGTAGGGGGGCGCAGCACATACAGTAAATAAATACAATAAAGTCATACAAGGGCGGTATAAACTACAGGATAGTTCAGTACATAAATATATAACTCGTATCTAAATAGAAGGCTAGATAGCTTGCCCACAAGACGGTAAGATGGGTACTGCCATGTGTTAGAGCTAAAATTAGTTAGGTGGGTAAACACACAGATTACAATGGATGGGGTATATAGTGCTGGGAGCGAGACGTTACAGTGACATAACAAACACAATCATGATAGGCAGGTCCAACTTATGGCGTTGTGCTGTTCCGCCCTATTGAGTGCGTTTGTTTAGGACAAGCATTTGTCGCGTCCTGTCATTTGCAGGACATGCTGTTTCTATGCATTTGTGTCCACGTTGTGTCCGTGTTCATGGTGCAGTTTTGTGGCTATCCCAGGATACACTGGAGAAAAGCAAAAACCGCCAAAAAATAAGTAGGTTTCCAGCGGTTTTGTTTTTGCGTGCGTTAGACTATTAGTTAAAGTGCGATCTGACACACCGGGACAAAAGTTCGTTGCACGCCGCGGATACAAAAATGACACATAGATTCGGAACATGAATTAACAAGGGGGACAATATTCAAAGATTTCTATTATTTAAATTTCATTGCAGATTTGCAACAACACTGAAAACGGATTGCAATGCGCATAGGGGCCCAACCCCATAACTGTGCGGGTTACCGGATAGGTAGGATGTAATGTCGATTTTATCATATATAGATAGTATAATATCAGATACTGTGCTGGTTACAAAGATTGCGTAGGATGTAAGGGTTAGATTTATCATATATTAATAGATTGTACCATATTACTGTGCCGTTACACTGAGTAGGATGAAGGGTTAGTCTTATCATTATATAGATATCATATACGTGTGCTGGTTACCGTGATATAGGTAGGATGTAAGGGTAGATTTTCAGATTATTCAATATAATATAATGAACCATATACTGTGTGGTTACCAGGATAAGAGGATGTAAGGGTAGATTTTATTCATTATAGATATGTAGATACCAAATACTGTTGCTAGGTACCAGTAGGTAGGATTGGATTGAATGGTCTTAAGATTTATCATGTTTATATAGATAGATATAGAGAAACTCATACCGTGCTGGTTACCAGATGTAGGATGTAAGGGTTGATAGATTATCAATATAGGTATATAGATACCAGATTTATGGCTGGTTACCAGATAGGTAAGGATTGTAAGGGTAATTTATTTCATATATAGATATTAGATATCACTATAACTGGGCTGGGGTACCGGAATAGGTAGGATGTAAGGGTAGATTTATCATATATAGATATATAAACATATACTGTGCTGGTACCAGATAGGTAGGAGTAAGGTGTGATTTATGCATCATATAGGTATATAGTACCATACTGTGCTGGTTACCAGATAGGTAGGATGTAAGGGTAGATTTATCATAATAGATATTAGAATCATTATATGTGCTGTGGGTACCGGATAGGTAGGATGTAAGGTAGAGTATTATCATAATAGATACCATTATACTGTGCTGGTTACAGGAATAGGTAGGATGTAAGGGTAGATAATAATATATAGATATATAGATACCATTATACTGTGCTGGTTACCAGATAGGTACGGAGTGAAGGGTAGAATTTATCATACATAGATATATAGATTATCATTACTGATGATGGGTACACAGATAGGTAGGATGTACTGGTAGATTATCAATATAGATATATGATATATAGATACCATATACTGTGCTGGTTACCAGTAGGTCGAGGATGTAAGGGTAGGATTTATCATATATATAGATATATAGATATCATTTACGGTGCGTGGTTACAGATAGGTAGGATGTAAGGGTAAGATTGATAATATATAGATATTATAGATACGCTATACTGGTGCTGGGTTACCGGTAGGTAGAGCTGTTAAGGATAGATTTCATATATTAGATACCTATACTCTGTGGTTACCGGTATAGGTAGGATTGTAATGGGTCGCTGTTATCATATTTAGAATAGATATAGATACACATATAATGTGCTGGTTACCAGATAGGTAGGATTGTATTAGGAGGTAAGGTAGTTATCATATATAGATTATAGATGACATATACTGGTGCTGGTTACCGGATAGGTAGGAGTAAGGGTAGATTTATCATATATAGATATATAGATACCATATACTGTGTGGTTACCGGATAGGTAGGATTGTAGGGTAGATTTATCTATATAGATATAGATACCATATATGTGCGGGTTTACCGGATAAGGTAGGATGTAAGGGTAGTAGATTTATCATATATAGAATATAGATATCCATATACTGTGCTGGTTACGGATAGGTAGGATGTAAGGGTAGATTTATCATATATAGAATATAGATACCATATACGGTGCTGGTTACCGGATAGGTAGGATGTAATGGGTTAGATTTATCATAATAGATATTAGATACCAATACTGTGCTGTTACCGGAAGGGAGGATGTAGGGTGTTAGATTATCATATATAGATATATAGATTACCATATACTGTGCTGGTTACTGGATAGGTAGGTGTAAGGGTAGATTTATTATATTAGATATATAGATATCATATACTGTGCTGGTTACCGGATAGGTAGGATGTAAGGGTAGATTATCATATATAGATATATAGATACCATATACTGTGCTGGTTACAGATAGGTAGGATGGTAAGGGTAGATTTATCATATATTAGATATCATATTACTGTGCTGGTTAACAGTAGGTAGGATTGTGAGGGGTAGATGTATCATATATAGAGTATATAGTACCATATACTGTGATGGTTACTGGATAGGTAGGATGTAAGGGTAGATTTATCACATATAGATCATAGATACCATATACTGTGCTGTTACAAAGATAGTAGGAGTAAGGGTAAGGGTAGATTTATCATATATAGATATATAGAGCAATATACTGTGCTGGTTACCAGATAGGTAGGATGTAAGGGTAGATTTATCATATATAGATATATAGATACCATATACTGTGATGGCTACCGGATAGGTAGGATGTATGGGTAGATTTATCATATATAGATATATAGATACCATATACTGTGCTGGTTACCAGATAGGTAGGATGTAAGGGTTAGATTTATCATATATAGATATTAGATACCATATACGGTGCTGGGTTACCGGATATGTAGGATGGTAGGGTAGATTTATCATATATAGATATATAGATATCATATACTGTGCTGGTTACCAGATAGGTAGGATGTAAGGTAGATAGATTTATCATATATGATACCATATACTGTGTGGTACTGGATAGGTAGGATGTAAGGGTAGAATTATCATATATAGGATATATAGATATCATATACTGGTGCTGGTTACCGGATAGGTAGGATGTAAGGGTAGATTTATCATATATAGATATATAGATACCATATATGTGCTGGTTACCAGATAGGTAGGATGTAAGGGTAGATTTATCATATATAGATATATAGATCCATATACATGTGCTGGTATACAGATAGGTAGGATTGTTAAGGGTAGATTTATCATATATAGATACCAGATTTACTGTGGTGGTTACAGGAGGTCGTAGAGATTGTGTACAGGGTAGATTATCATTATAGATATATAGATACCATATACTGTGATGGTCTTACCGGAAGGTAGGATGTAAGGGTAGATTTATCATATATAGATATATAGATATCATATACGTGCTGGTTACTGGATAGGTAGGATATAAGGGTAGATTTATCATATAAAGATAATAGCTACCATATACTGTGCTGGTTACCAGATAGGTAGGAGGTAAGGTTAGATTTATCACTATAGATATATAGATACCATATACTGTGCTGGGAACCAGATAGGTAGGATGTAAGGGTAGATTATCATATATAGATATATAGTACCATATACTGTTCTGCGTTACCGGATAGGTAGGATGTAAGGGTAGATTTATCAGATATAGATATATAGTATCATATACTGTGCTGGTTACAGATAGGTAGGGATTGTAAGGGTAGATTTATCATATATAGATATATAGATATCATATACTGTGATGGTTACCGGATAGGTAGGATGTAAGGGTAGATTTATCATATATAGATATATAGATACCATATACTGTGCTGGTTACAAGATAGGTAGGATGTACAGGGTAGTAGTATTTTCATATATAGATTACATATACGTGCTGGTTACCCAGATAGGTAGGATGTAAGGGTAGATTTATCATATATAGAATATAGATACCATATACTGGATGGCTACCAGGATAGGTAGGATGTATGGGTAGATTTATATATAGATATATAGATACCATATACTGTGCTGGTTACCAGATAGGTAGGATGTAAGGGTAGATTTATCATACATAGATTATATAGATACCATATACTGTGTGGTTACCGGATAGGTAGGATGTAATGTAGATTTATCATATATAGATATATAGATTACATATACTGTGCTCGTTACCAGATAGGTAGGATTGTAAGGGTAGAGATCATATATAGATATATAGATAACCATATTATTGCTGGTTTACGAGATAGGTTAGGATGTAAGGGTAGATTGTCATATAGTAGATATATAGAGATCCATATACTGTGCAGGTACCGGATAGGTAGATGTAAGGGGAGATTGTATCATTATATAGTATATAGATACCATATCTGTGCAGGTTACAGATAGGTAGGATGTAAGGTTCAAGATTTTAGATTCATAATACTAGAAATAGATATCATATACTGTGCTGGGTTAACGGATAGGTAGGATTGGTAAGGGTAGATTTTATCATATATAGATATATAGATACAATACTGTGATGGTTACCAGATAGGTAGGATGTAAGTTTAGATTATCCATAATTATATAAGATACCAAATGGGCTGGTACAGTAGGTAGGATGGCGTAAGGGTCTAGATTTATCAATATTGAAGATATATAGATACAAATATACTGTGCTGGTTACCAGTAGGTAGGATGTAGAGGTGTTTATCATTATAAATATATGAGTACATTATTACTGTGAGGCTACCGGAAGGTAGGAGGTATGGTGAGATTTATCATATATAGTTAAGATACCATATACTGTGTGGTTACCAGATAGGTAGGATAGTAAGGGTAGATGTTATCATATATTAGATATATACGATAAACCATAACTGTGTTGGTTAACTGCAGATAGGTAGGATTAATTTTAAGGGTAGATTTATCATATATAGATTATATAGATATCCATTACGTGCTGTGCTGGTTACCAGATAGGTAGGATGTTAAGGGTAAGATTTATCCTATTAATATAGATACCATTGTACTGTGCTGGGTTACGGATAAGGTAGGATTGTAAGGTTAGATTATATCAATATAAGATATATGATATCATATATGTGCTGGTTACCGATAGGTAGGATGTAAGGTAAGATTTATCTATATGATATGGATACATATACTGTGCCGGTTACAGCATAAGGTAGGATGTAAGGGTAGGATTTATCAGGTATAGATTATAGATACCATATACTGTGACTTGGGTACAGATAGTAGGATGTTAAGGTTAGATTTATCATATATAGGTTATTACCTATTATACTGTGGCTGGTTACAGATGGTTAGGATGTAAGGTTAGACTTTATCATATTAGATATTATGATCCATTATCAATGTGCTGGTACCGGATAGGTAGGATTGTAAGGGTAGATTATCATATTAGCATATATAGATAATTCCATATACTGTGCTGGTACGGATGAGGTAGGAATGTAAGGGTTAGATTTACATATAATGATATATAGATATCATATACGGTGCTGGACGATTCCCCCTGGGAGGAGTAAGGTGAGCGTATCATATTATAGATATATAGATACCATATTACTGTGCTGGTTAACAGATTCGGTAGAGATGTAAAAGTAGATTTTCATCTATAGAATATAGATACCCAGTATATGTGCTGGTTTACCGGATGGGTAGGATGTAAGGTAGATTATATAATATTAGATTATAGATATCAATACTGTTGCTGGTTACAGAATAGGTAGGATGAAGGAGATTTATCATATATAGATATATAGATATCCATATACGTGTTGCTGGTTACCGATTAGGTAGGATTGTAAGGGTAGTTTATCATATATAGATATATGAGATACCATAACTGTGCTGGTTACAAGATAGGTAGGATGTAAGGGTAGATTATCATATGATAGATGATTCATTATACTGTGAGGTTACCAGGATAGGTAGGATGAAGGGTAGATTTATCCTATATAGATATATAGATCCGACTAACTGTGCTGGTTACAGGATAGGAGGATGTAAGGGTAGAATTTATCATATATAGATATATAGGAATGACCATATACTTGTGCTGGTCCAGGATAGGTAGATGTCAAGGGTAGATTATCATACATAGAATATAGATGACCATATAACTGTGCTGTGTTACCGGATGGATAGTTAGGATTAATGGGTAGATTTATAATATATAGATAATAGATACCATTACTGTGCGGTTCACAGATAGGTAGGAGTAAGAGGTAGCATTTATTATATAGAATATATTAGATACCATATACGTGCTGGTTACCGATGAGGTAGGAGTAAGGGTAGATTTATCATATATAGATATATAGATACCATATTATGTGTGGTTACCAGTAGTAGGATAGGATGTATGAGGGTAGATGTATCATATAAGATATTAATACCATATATGTGCAGGTTACCAGATAGGTAGGAGTAAGGGTAGGATTTATCTATATAGATATATAGAACCAATCTGTGCGGTTACAGATTACGGTAGGATGTAAGGGTATGCTTTATAATATAGATATATAGGATACAATCGTGTACGTGCTGCGTTACCAGATATAGGAGTAGGATATCATATGAACATTTGTGCGGTACTGGTAGGATGTGTATATCATATATAGATATATAGAATCAATTATACTGTGCTGGTTACCAGCTAGGTAGGATTGTTAAGGGTAGGATTTATTCATATATTGATACCTATTAACTGTGACTGGTTACTGGATAGAGGTTAGGATGTTGTAGGGTAGATAGAGTATCACTATATAGAGATCGCCACTTACTGTGCTGGTTACCAGATAGGTAGGATGTAAGGGAGATTTCTCTATAGAGATTATAAATATGACCATATACTGTGCTGGTTACCAGTAGGTTAGGATGTAAGGGTAGATTTTATCATATATAAGAATATAGATACCATATTACTGTGCTGGTTACCAGATAGTAGGATGTCAAGGGTTAGTAATTTATCATTATAGGATATTAGATACCATATCTGTGGATGTTACCGGATAGGTTAGGAGTAGGGTTAGATTTTATCATATCTAGAGTTAATAGATATTCATATACGTGTGCTGGTTACCAGATAAGGTAGGATGGTAAGGTAGATTTATCATATATTGATACCAACACTGTGCGGTCGGAAAGGATTAGGGTAGTTATCTGTGTCTATACGGGGTACCGGATATAGGTAGGATTAAGGAATTTCTAATAGTATAGAATCTTACTGTGGTTACCGAGTGTGGTTAGTAATATATAGATATAGTACCATATACTTGCTGGTACCAGGTTAGGTATTTAAATGATTATGATCAAACTGTGGTTACCAGTAGTGAGTGGATTATAAATAGATTATATAGAAGAATATATGGTTGTAGGTAGGTAGAGTAGGTAGATTTATCATATATGATATATAGATATCATATACTGTGCTGGTTACGATAGGTAGGATTGTAAGGTCGATTATCATAAGATATATGATTACCATAACTGTGCGGTTACGGATAGGTAAGATTGTTAAGGGTAGATTTATCATATGATAGATAAATACCATATACTGTTGCTGGTACCGGATAGGTAGGATGTAAGGAGTTAGATTGATAATATATATTAATAGATATCAATACTTGTGCTGGTTACCAGATAGGTAGGATGTTTTTTTTTTTTGTAAGGTAGATTTATCAATATTGATATTCGATACCTATATACTTGTGCCGGTTACCGATAGGGTAGAGTATGTACGGGTAGATTATCGATATACTATAGGATACCATTATAACTGTGTGGTACGGATAGGTAGGATGTAAGAGGATAGATTTTATCATCTATATTGATATATAGATACTCAATACTGTGCTGGTTACCGAGATAGGTAGGAGGTAAGGGAGATTTATCTATATATGATTATAGAACCATATACTGTGTTGCTGCGTGTTACCGCGATAGGTAGATGTGTAAGGTAGATTTATCATATATAGATATATAGATACCATATTACTGTGGCTGGTTACCGCGATAGGTAGGAGTAAGGGTAGATTTATCATATATAGAATATACGATACCACATACTGTGCTGGTTTACCGGATAGGTAGGATGTAAGGGTAGATTTATATCTCTAAAATATAACTGTGGTACCGGTAGTAGGAGTAGGTAGATTTTATTATTATTTACCCCATTACACTGTGCTGGTTACCGGATAGGTCAGGATTTGTAACGGTTAGATTTATCATTATATAGAATATAGATACCATATTACTGTGCTGGTACCGGAAGGGTAGGATATGTAAGGGTAGATTTATCATATATAGATTATAGATACCAATTACTGTGATGGTTGACCAGGATAGGTAGGATGTATAGGGTTAGATATCATATTATAGATATATCGATACCATATCATGTGGGTACACGATAGGTTTAGGATGTAAGGTAGGATTTTCATATATAGATATATAGATACCATACACTGTTGTCGGTTACCGATAGGTAGGATGTTATAAGGGTAGATTTATATATATAGATCATATAGATTTACCAATATGGCTGGTTACCGGATAGGTAGGATGTAAGGGTTTAGGATTTATCATATATAGATATATGAAGTATATATGTGCTGGTACAAGATAGTTAGGATGAAGGGTAGATTTATTTCATATATAGATATATAGAGATCATATAACTGTGTGGATACCCGAGCTAGGTAGGAGTAAGGGGTGTAGATTTATATCATATATGATATATAGATACCAGATACTGTTGGTGGTACCGATAGTAGGATGTAAGGGTAGTAGATTTATTACTATATAGTATATAGATACATTATGACGGTGCTGGTTACCGGATAGGTAGGATGTAAGGGTTAGATTCTCATATCTATAGATATATAGATACTATTACTGTGTGGGTTACCAGATAGAGGAGGTAGGGTTAGATTTACATATTAGATAATAGATACATATTACTTGGCTGGTTACCAGATAGGTAGGATTGTAGGGTAGATTTATCATATATAGATATATAGATACCATATACTGTGCTGGTACCAGATAGGTAGGATGTAAGGGTAGATTTATCATATTATGATATAGAACTATACTGTGCCTGGTTAGGATAGGTAGGATGTAAGGGTTTTATGATTTATCATATATAGAATATATAGATACCAATCACTGTTGGTTACGATAGGTAGGATGTAAGGGTAGATTTATATATATAGATATTAGATACCATATACTGCTGTACGAGAGTTAAGGTTAATGATTAATAGTATAGAGATTATATATTTATAAATTTAAGTAGTGACTTGTGAGTTAATTTGATTTTTTTGATTTTTAGATTTTTTTGAGGTTTAGTGTAGTATTTTTAATTTGATGTTGGTTTCTATATAAGGTGTTTTAGTATTATTTAAGATAGAGTAGATTTAGAGTTTTTAGTAGTGTTTAGATTAGTATTTGTAGTAGTAGTTTGTAGTTTAGATTTATCTTTTAGTTATGTTTTAGGGGTATAATAGTTTAGTTAGTATATAGTTTTAGTTTAAAGTTGATAGTTCATTTTATGATGTCTGTTTGTTAGCTCGTGAATTTTTAGAGTTTTAGAGATAAGTTAGATTTAGAGTTAGTAGACGTTATTTTGATTTAATCAGTTTTATTTTAGTTTTAATAGAGTTAGAGTTATAATTAGATAGGTCGACTCGTACGGATTTTTAGTTGTTTAGTTGAGTAAGTAGTAGTTAGTATTTTTGTTAGTCAGTATAAGTTTATGATTTTATAGTTTTTTTTTTATAGCCAGTAGTAGTTAGATTTAGGATTTTTAGAGATTTAAGTAGTAGTAGATTGTAGTTAGGTTTTATTTAGATATATCAGTTATATAGTATTTAGTCTTTATAGGTTTATAGATATTATTGTAGCTAGTTATTACGTAGTTAGTTAGGATTTAGAGGTTGTTAGATTTTGATTATATATAGATTTTTATAGTAGTTACATACATGTAAGTGGTACGGTAGTGTAGTTTAAGGAGATTTATATCTGATAAGATATTAAGTTAGATACACTTAGATTTACCGATAGTAGAGATGGATTAGTTTAAGTAGATTTACTGATATTATTATAGATACCTATACTTGTCTGTTCCAGATAGAGGATGTAAGTTTTAGATTTTATTAGATTTAAGATAGTCAGGGTATTTCTTGGATTAGTTTACGATTGTAGGTAGATAGATTAGGATTAGTTAGTGATTTTTAGTTTTTAGATAGTTTTTAGTAGATATTAGTTTCTAGTTAGGTAGATGTTAATGATTTAGTAGATTTTTATATTTAGTTAGATAGGGACATTAGTATTTGTTGTGTACGTTAGGTAGGATGTCATTAGGTGTTTCTAAGTTAGTAGATATAAGATCTAGTATTTTGCTGTAGCCATGCTAGTTTAGGATTTGGTATAGTAGATTGAGATCATATTAGTATTTAGTTTACTATATTTACGTCTAGTTAGTAGTTCGAGTTTATAATTGTATTTGGAGGTAATTAATTTTAGTAGATAGTAATGATGTTTAGATAGTTAGTTTTTGATTTAGATTGATTTTTTGTAGTTGAGGTGATTTAATTGTGTTTTAGAAGTTTGATCAGATTATTAGATTTAGTGATAGTTAGATTAGATAATTGTTGTGGAAGATCCATAGCATGGATTGTAGATTTTAAGGGTCAGATATTAGATTTAGTTAGAGATTTATTTTAGTAGTTTTAGTTTATATGTTGTCTGGAGTCCAGATTTTATTGCGATTTTAGAGTAGACTTAGGGTAGATTATAGTTTAGGAGTTTAATTTAGAGTAATCTGATTATAGATTATAGTAGGATTCGTTTAGATTTAGTGATTTTTAGGCTTTGTATTGGTTGTAGTAGTATATAGTTTTAGTAGAAGTTAGTTTATGTAGTTTTAGCATTATTACGATTAGTAGTTATCACTCGAGTAGTATAGTTAGAAGATGTAGTAGTTGGTAATTTTAGTAGTTATCAGTGATAGAGTATAGATTTTACCATTTAACAGCGTGTAGCTAGTTTGATTTTATTTCAGATTAGTAGTTTTGATTTAGTTATTTTTTAGTTAGTTATTAGTTTAGATTTTTTATTCATTAATTAGATTAGGTATAGTTATACATTATAGACTTGCTGTTCAGTAGGTAGGATTGTAGAGGTAAGATTTTATCATTTTGATTTAGTTTTATTAGTTAGTAGTTTACCTAGATCTTAGAATAGGTTACGGATTAAGTTAGTGATTGTTAGAGTGGTTTAGATTTTAGTATTTGATTTATATTATGTGCAGAGAGATATATTCAGGATTTTAGGTAGGTAGTAGTTGTAGGTTTAGATTTTTAATTATTAATATTATAGATTAGCATAGTTAGTCTAGTTAGTGGTTAGAGTAGATTTAGTAGTAGTTTGATTTAAGGAGTTAGTGATATATTGCTAGTATTAGTAGATTTTTTTAGATTATTTAGTAAGTACATATATATGTAAAAGCGTAGTGAGTATTCAGGATAGGTAGTTTGATGTAGGGGTAGATTATATCATATATAGATAGTTAGTAGTAGTTTTTTATTGTAGATTAGTGGGTTTACATATAGTAGTTGTAGTTGATTAAGGGTTAGATTTATCATATATAGATATTAGATATCATTATGACTGTGCGGTTAACCGGATAGGTAGGATGATTAAGGGTAGTGATATCATATATAGTATATAGATTACCATATACTGTGTGGTTACAGGGATAGGTAGATGTAAGGGTAGATTTATCCGATATAAGATATATAAATACCCAATATCAGTGCTGGTTACGGATAGGTAGGATTGTAGGGTAGATTTATCATAATATAGGAATACATATAGCTGTGCTGGTTACCGGATAGGTAGGATGTAGTAGGTAGATGTATCATATATAGATATAAGATACCAATATGTGCTGGTTACCGGATAGGGTTAGGATGTAAGGGTAGATTTATCATATTATAGATTATAGAACCATATCTGTGCATGGTTACCGGATAGGTAGATGGTAAGGGTAGATGTGTATTCCATATATAGATATTAGATACACTATCCTGTGCCGGTTACCGGATAGGGTAGGATGAAGGGTTAAGATTAATAACTATATAGATATATAAGCTACCATTTACTGTGCTGGTTACGGATGGTAGGATGTATGGTAGATTTATCATATATAGATATATAATGCGACCATATATGGCTGGTTTACCGGATAGGTAGGATTGTAAGGGTAGAGATTATCATATATAGAATTATAGATCCCAGATACTGTGGCTGGTTACAGGATAGGTAGGATGTGTAAGGGTAGATTTTAAACCGGCTAATTGAGGTTTTCTGAGTAGTTAGAGAGAGTGGAATAGAATTCAGAGGATTGGAGCACAAGAGAGAAAGGTTAAGGTGAGAGGAAGCAGGTGTGAGTGGGGGGTCTGTACAGGAGCTGGTTTGAGATGACGGAGGGTCCGGGCGGGAACATATGGGAGGACTAGGAGAGAAATTAAGGAAGGTTGCCAGCAGAGCCAAAGGGATGTAAAATGGTGGAGAAGAGAGTTTATATACAATGGAGCTGTTTAAACAGGGAGCCAGGTTGTTGTTCGTACGCAGGAGATTTGGAATCCGGTTAATTAAGAGAGCGAACAATACGTGTGCCGGCAGAGTTAAGAAAGGACTGAAGGGAGAAGAGAGGTGGGAAAGCAAGGAAGACCAGTAAGTAGTAGGTTTTGACATATAGTCCAGGTGTGATAGGATGAGAGCATGCATAAGCATGGGGTGGTTGGGAGAGAAAGGAAAAGTAGATTTGCTTGGCGGTATATGCGATAGGAGAGCAGCAGGTTCGCAACATAGTTAATGTGGTTAGAATAAGGAGGAGAGAGGAATAATAATACCCCTAGGCGAGCGTGTGATTGGATAGGGGAAATGGGGGGATTGTAACATGAGATGGAGGAAAGATGGGACAGGACCAGGTTTTAGGTGGGGAGGAAAACGATAGTTCAGTTTTAGAAGATTTAATTTGCGGTAGAAGTTAGATATCCATGGAGAGATGGCAAGGAGGCAGTCAGAGACACATGCAATGATGGAAGTTGGGAGATCTGCAGCCATCCAGGGGATCAATGCAACATTTCAGGATAATCCCACTAAATCTAAGATGTTTTGTGACATGTTTACCCCCAATAGTCACAATATAATTGTAGTACACTATTATAGAAAATACATAGTACGAGCTGCAGGGGAGGATACTGAAGTGAACTCTATCTTAGACACAGATAATTTCCATTAGCTATCGTATTAGATGGTGGATGTTGGGGGGTAGGGAATGCGTTACATTGCACTGACTCCCCCTCTCCATCTGTGTAAAGCACAGAGAGTACAATCAGGGCCGTCTCTAGACTTTTTGCCACCTGACCACAACAATCCAATGCCGCCCCCATTGGTCCAGAAGTGGGGGGCTTTATACACGTTGATTTTTGCTTGTTGTCATTATTATCAATCTATCATCTGTTCTATGTATCAATCTATCTATATAAATCTAGCACTCTATAATCGTCTATCATCTATCTATCTATCATTAGTCCTATCTATCTATATAACAACCTAGTTCGATCTATCATATGTATATCTATCCTCTATCATCATGTGCTATCTATCTATCTATCTATCTATCTATCTATCGATCTATCTATTATCTATCTATCATCTATCAGTCCTTTCTATCTATCTATCTATCTATCTATCGATTCTATCATCATCTGTCTATTTATCTATTCTCTATGCTCTATAACAAATTCTTATTAGCTCTCATCATGTCTATAATATATCATGTATATCTATTCATCAGGTCTGTCTATCATATTTATCTATGTGTTTCATTTTTGTTATCTATTCTTCTATCAATCGTCTCAATCTATGTTATCATCTATGCTTCAGCGATTCTTTTATCATCTATCTATAATCTATCTTTTTTAGCTAATCTATCGAATAAAATAATGAATATATCATCTGTCGTGTCTGTCTATCATCTATCTATCTAACATCTATTTCATCTGTGTCTAGTCTATCTACTAATAAGCTATAGTCGTATGTCTGTCTATATATCTGAGCTTCATCGAGGCTATCTGAATGCATCATATATCGTATCGATCGAGTATCTAGCGATCGGATCTAGCGTACATCTGATCATATCGAGTCGAGCTATATCTATATATCTATCTAGTATCTATCTAGCTATCTATCTATCTGTCTTCTATCATCTAATCATCTATCTATCTATCTATCTAATAAATAATAAGCTATCATCTGGGTCTGTCCTGCTATCAATCTATCTTCTATCTAATAATCCATCATCTGTGTCTATATTTCGTATCTAAGAATCTATCATCTGGTCTGTCTGGCTATCTATCTATCTAATTATCTCGATCTATAATCTAGTATTATCTGGCTATCTATCATCTGATATCTATCTATCTATCAGCACTCTACTCTATCTATCTATCATCTAGCAGCGATCAGATATCTAGTATTCGATCTATCGGTCAGCATCTGTGCTAGCATCTATCTAGCATCTAGCAATATCGATCTAGTATCTGATCTATCTATCTACATGCAGTCGATAGCTGCTATCGAGCTAGGCAGCGAGAGCGGCGAGCGATGCGGAGCGAGCGTAGATAGCGAGCTCAGCGCGAGGCGAGGAGCGAGAGAGAGAGGAGCAAGACGAGCTGAGCGGATCGAGCGAGAGAGCGGAGCAGAGAAGCGAGCGAGTGGCGAGCAGCCGAGCGAGCGAGGAGCCAGCGAGGAGCGAGCGAGTTATCCAGCCATCCAGCCATCATCTACTATCTATCTATTATCTATCTACTATCTATCATCTATCTATCTATCTAGCTATCTATCTATCTATCTATAGGTCGGTGCGTCTATTCTATCTCTATAATCATTATCTATCGATTAATAAATAATAATCTATCATACTGTCGGTCTGTCTATCAATCTATCAATAATCCATCATCTGTGTCTATCTATCTAATTAAGTCTATCATCGTGTCTGTCTAGTATCTTCTGCCAGCTATCGATCGAATCTACATCGATCGAGCTAGCTAGGAGCGAGCGAGTCGATCTAGCGAGATCTAGCTAGCGACTAGCAGCATCATCGAGCTATCTATCTACTATGCAGGAGGATAGATCTAGTACGATCGAGCTAGCTGTCAGAATCTGTCTTCAGCTATCGAGGCGAGCGAGCAGCGAGCGAGCGAGGAGCGAGCTAGCAGGGAGCGAGCGAGGGAGCTAGCGAGGCGAGCGAGCGAAGCGGCGGGCGAGAAGCGAGAGCGAGCGAGCGAGCGAGCATGGCGAAGGCGAAGAAGCGATCGAGCGGAGCAGCGAGCGAGCGAGGAGCGATCGAGCGAGAGAGCGATCTAGCGATCGAGCAGTCGAGCAGCGAGCGGCAGCCGAGCGATCGAGCAGCCAGCGATGAGCGAGCGAGCAAGCCAGCAGCCAGCCATGCATCTAGCGAGCTAGAGGCGAGCGATTATCGACTAGCGAGGATGAAGCTTAGCGATCTAATCTAGCTATCGAGCGAGCGAGTCTATGCTATCATTCTATCTAGGCGTCTATCCGATATCTCATCCAATCCATCCATCTAGCATCTATCTAGTAATCTATCTATCATCTATCTATGATAGGTGAGCGATGTATCGTAGTATCAGAGCAGCATGCTATCTATCATCTATCTTATCATCTATCTATCTAGTATCTATTATCTAATCGATCTATAAGCCTATCTATCTAGATGATCGATTCATCGATCGATCTATCTATCTATATATAATCCTATCTATCTATCTGATCTATCTATTATCCGATCTAGCCTATTGTCTACTATTCTATCTATCCATGCGATCTATCAGGATATCTATCTGTATAAGCATCTATCTAGCTCTCTCTACTCTCTCTTATCTGTTCTGTCTATCTACCATCTATCTATCGTCTATCTATCTATACATCTATAATCCTACTATCATTATCTATTATCCTATCTATCTATCGGTCGAGCTATCTATCTAGCCATTCTCTTCATCATCTATCTGTCTATTCTCTCTCTCTCTCTCCTAGATCGGTCTTGGTCTATCATCTATCCATCGAGCTATCAGCTATATATCTGTCGGTCGATCTATCTCTCTAGCTCTCTCTCGGTCGTCGGGCTGGCTGTCGAGCGATCTATCTATCGAGCTATCCATGCTATTATCGATCTATCTATCTTATCGATCTAGCGAGGCAGCGAGCGAGCGGCGAGAGAAGCGAGCGAGAAGCCGAGCGAGCGAGCGAGACGGAGCTAGAGAGAAGCCGCAGAGCGGAAGCGAGCGAGCGAGGAGAGCGAGCAGCTGCGGTGTGAGCGACGAGGGGAGCTAGCTGAGCGAGCGAGCGGAGCTGTAGCGAAGCGGAGATGCGAAGCCGAGCGAGCGAAGCGAGCGGAGCCGAGCGCGCGAATGCCGAGAGCGGAGGCGAGCGAGCGAGGATCTATCTCTCATACTATTATCTATGTTATCCTATGCTAAATCTAGCTATCTATCTTATCAATTTCTATCTGTCTGATTATCTGTTATCCGTCCCGTCCGTCCCGTTCTATTCTATCTGTTGTCTATCTATTGTCCTATATCATCTATCTATAATCTATCTCATCATGTTATGTTCGTCCTCTGGGCCACAGTGCCTTATTATTAGGATAGGATTAGGAAGGGGCCTGGAAAGGAGGGGGATTTTCATTCAATAATTCAAAAATTCAAGTCATCAGTAATTTCTGTTATATTATATTTATGAGTATTAAGTGAGCATTTTATCAAATCTCAGATGTCACGTCACTGAATCCGCTATCCGCAATGAGTCATGTCAGTCTCAACTGAACTGTCTCAGAGAGGAGTCAGATCAGATGATGAGGAGAGATTCACGCGGACGGCGGGGACACCACTTACACACTGTCCACACACAAATAGATTATTTTTAGACAGTGGAGACACATAGACAATCACTGTGTCAATGTCTGACCCAACCACAGCCAGGGCCAAGCGCAGGGGGGCGAGGCGGCCCGCAGCGCAGAGCATCCAGCAGGCCTGCTGAACACTTGCGCTCTTCTTCAGCGCCGAGCGCTAACGTCACTACGTCATGCCGGCACGCAGTAGCACGAAACGAGTCGGTCGGGATGGAGGCGGGAGAGTCATCAGGATCGCACTTTCGGTCTTCTCTTCGGAGTCGGTTGTAACTTGCTGAAACTTCCTGGTGGTGGTGCCCTGTGCTGGTAATGTAGGTCCGGGCCCCCCCCCCCCCCCCCCCAACAGATTAGGGAGGGAAAAGGGTTTTGGGCATGGCCGGCGGATGCCGGCCTCCATTTAAAAAAAAAAAAAAAAATTCGTGTGTGACAGTAGTGACACAGTGAGGCCCCAGAGTTGCAGATGCACTACAGGGTTGCCACTCTGCATTGCGCTGACCCTACATCAGGTAGTGGCGGGCACTGAGACAATGTGGGTGAGGTTTGTCACTCAATGTTAGAGAGAGGACACAGGCCTGGAGAGGATGGTAAATCACATACATCAAGGCAGGTATCCACCTCTCCACCAGGAGAGATGGATAAAGGCTGTGGTGTCCGGCTCGCGTAAGCCCGGCCAGCCCTGCGGCGACAAGAGAAGGCCACCATGAGCGCCCGCAAAAGAGCGCTTAATCCCCTAGATCCAAGGGATTTATGGAACCTGACTGGTATGTACGAATTTGATGTATTAATCGCGGTAATTACCAATAATGATCCATTATGAATACGTCCCACTGAAATTGTTTACGGGAATGAAGGGGATTTAAACCGCGTCAGATATTTTTATTGTATTTTTTGATGTTTGTTACTTTCCCTATGACAGATAAAAACCGCTTGGTTCGTTTTTTTTGTAGATGAAGCAGGGGAGGGAAGGGGGGGGGGTGGGTTCGCATCATAGTTTTATTGGGGGGGGGGGTGGTCCGGCTGATTTAAACACTGTCTGGAGGACCGACTGTAACCCTGGCTGGAGGGCTGATTTAAATGCTGTCTGGAGGACCGACTGTAACCCTGGCTGGAGGGCTGATTTAAATGCTGTCTGGAGGACCGACTTACCCTGGCTGGAGGGCTGATTTAAACTCTGTCTGGAGGGCCGACTGTAACCCTGGCTGGAGGGCTGATTTAAACACTGTCTGGAGGACCGACTGTTACCCTGGCTGGAAGGCTGATTTAAATGCTGTCTGGAGGACGGACTGTAACCCTGGCTGGAGGGCTGATTTAAACACTGTCTGGAGGACCGACTGTAACCCTGGCTGGAGGGCTGATTTAAACACTGTCTGGAGGACTGAACCTCTGGCTGGAGGGCTGATTTTAACACTGGCTGCAAGCCCACACGATCGATTGTATATCAGGTTAGAGTAAGCCTTACACAAAATTTTGCAGTAACTGTGCCATTTCCAAAAACTTTTGTGGAAATAAACATAGACTGTAATTTAGCTAATTCCTTTTTACAGTAATTAAAAAAACAGGAAGGAGCTAAAGCTCAAACACCAAATGGCGATTGCAGGGTTCAACCCTTGACCCACACAATGTGTAACCAAATGACCTTTTGGCCAAACAATCGTTTAATGCATGGGTGCTGGGTCAGGAGGTCATCAATGGCCCTGACCAATTGCCCGTAATTAAATGATCACCAACAAAACAGCTGTTCATTACACTGTTGTGTATGAGCCATTAGTCTTACCTCCCATTCTTAATCAAACAGAGTCAGCAGCTACAGTGTTAGTTTCACGTTCACTGCTGCTTCCTGTGGCATTCCTCGACTACATCTGCCCTCCCTTATACTAAATATAGCATTAGAGGGTTAGGACCCTGCACCCAAAAAAGCAAATAATCCAGTCAAGTGCTAGGTGGCTCCAGGTTGCTGTAGCCAAACGTCCATCATACTAAGAATAGTAGCTGGACACCAGTCTTAAATGTAAACAAACGTATTGTGACGTTTCGGAACCTGGTGTGGTTCTTCCTCAGACGAACATTAAATAAAACATAAAAAAAACTAAAACATCAAACTGTGGAAGATGGCCACATAGTGATCAAAGCCTATACTTGTTATAACAAACAACAATGCCATATATAAAGGGACATGGTTACATAAGTGCTAGTGCTGAGAAGTAATAATATAAAAACAGGGAGATTCAATAAAAGATTATCGTTTAAAATGTGCTAATTTCCCCAACCAATCGATGTTAGCTTTCAAATGTTTAAATAAAATCTGATTGGTTGGGGCTAAATTAGCACCATTTTAAACGATAAGAACTTTTATTGAATCTCCCTGTGTGTGCAAAAGTGTAATACAATATATGAGTGTGTAAAAATAAGTAGTTCCACATTTTATAAAAAATTCAGTAATATGTAAAATCATAAGAAAGAAAACAGTGATATGTAAAAAGCTAATAACGGACGACAATAACCTCCCTGAGTCATACAAACATGTCAGAACATTGTAAACTAAGTGAACACGGTGACATCACGGTGACATCATTCAATGTCCAATAACAAGAGTAGCCCAAATTTTTATCGTCTTGGTAAAAAGCAAGAGAGTCCCAGGTTCATATTAAGAACTTTTGGTTGAATGGCATCAAGTTCATGTATCCATTGGCTCTCTACTAGGGAGCATGTTATTTCTATCACCCCCTCTCGGATCCCATGGTATCTGGTCAATAACCATGGCTCTAAGGTCTGAAAACCTGATGTTTCATAAGACAAAAATGTGCTGCAATGGAGGGTAACCTCTCTGGATGTGCCAGTTTCATATTTTGTAAGAGCAATTCAATGTCACTCTTGTGAGTTGCAGTCTTCGTTTCAACGGGCCAATTGTTTTGCCAATGTAAATCCGAGAACATGGGCATTTTAACAAGTATTACAATATTCTGTATACAATTACCAAGACGATTAAAAATTTGGGCTACTCGTTGTTATTGGACATTTTTTTGTCTTGGTAATTGTAATACAGATTATTTTATATACTTGTAAAATGCCCATGTCTTCGGATTTACATTGGCAAAACCATTGGCCCCGTTAGTAGCTTTACATATCACTGTGGTTTTCTTTTTATGATTGTACATATTTTTACTGATATTTTTTTTAAAAGTCTGGAACTACTTATTTTATCACACTCATAATGATGTACACTTTTGACACACACAGGGAGATCAATAACAATCTTATTGTTTTAAAAATGGTGCTAATTTAGCCCCAACCAATCAGATTTTATGTTATTTTATCACATTCATATATTGTATTACACTTTTGCACTTTATATTTAATACTTCTAGCACTAGCACTTAATGTAAGCAACATGCCACTTTATATATGGCATGTTTGTTTATAACAAGCCACCATAACTATATATATATAAATAGCACATTGCACTTTATTTCATTTATGTTCGTCTGTAGGGAAGGAACCACACCAGGTTCCGAAACGTCACAAAAACACATTGTTTACATTGAAGATGGGTGTCCAGCTACTACCCCTTACTAAATGTGCACATAAATTGAATAAAAGGGCTATGGTCATTTTTTCCCAGTGGACACACCTTTAGGTTTCGTGCTACCATGTAACACAAAACTTGATGCCTTTAAAATATTAAGGCCACACCAAGCCTTTATCTAACACATGATGAGGGTTTACTGCACTGAGGATTAAGAAGCATCAGTTTCCTTTTAACTTTGCCTCCGTATGAAAAGTAAGTACTTTCCTGAAGAGAAATGTGCAATTTTTTTTATTTAAAATTGTTGCTTCATCAGAATGAGAAAACGATTTGTTTCCTGTGTGGGTCCTCAGATGTTAGTAAGGTGACTATCTTTTTGGAAAAATTTGCCCCAGTCAGAGCAGGAAAAAGGGTTTTTCTTCTGTGTGAGTTCTCAAATGTGCAGAGTAAGGTAACTGGCTTTTGTAAAACCTTTCCCGCATCAGAACACAGAAAAGGGTTTCATCCTGTGTGGATTTATGATGCCTTGAAAGTTTGAGCTGTGGGAAAACATTTGCCACATTCAGAACAAGAAAAGGGTTCTCTCCTGTGTGGGTCCTCCGATGTTAGTAAGGTGGCTGTCTTTTGCAAAACATTTCCGCACTCAGAACAAGAAAATGGTTTTTCCCCTGTGTGAGTTCTCCAAGTGCAATAAGTTGATTTTTTTTTTGCAAAACATTGGGGCACATTCAGAACAAAGAAAATTTTTTCTCTCTTATGTGAGTTCTCCGGTGTTGTAGAAAGGTTATTAACCATTGCCAAAGCATTTTCCACACTCAGAACAAGAAAATGTTTCACTGTTGTATGGATTTTATGATGCCTTGAAAAGTTGAGCTGTGGGAAAAACATTTGCGCCACATTCAGTACAAGAAAAGGGTTTCTCTCCTGTGTGAGATCTCTGATGTTCAGTAAGGTGGCAATTCTTCCAAAACTTTTCCCACATCGGAACAAGAAAAGGGTTTCTTCCTGTGTGAGTTCTCATATGTACAGTAAGGTTGGCCATTGCTTCCCAAAACATTTGCCACATTCAGAACAAGAAAAGCTTTTCTTTTGCTGTGTAAGTTTTGCGAAGTTTAGCAAGGAGGTTGTTCTTTGCAAAATATTTCCACATTCAGAAAAGCCGACAGGCTGTTATTTAGGTTGGATCCCATGGGTCAGTAGATGGATCTGTTCCCTGTATCTGTTCTGTAAATGGATAATGGTACAATCTGAACATTCTCCTTCCCATGAGTCCAACTTGTGTTTAATACCATTTGATATATAATTATATGACCAGCTGTTATTTAGGTTGGATCCCATGGTATCAGTAGATGGATCTGTTCCCTGATCTGTGTCTGTAAAGTGGATTATTGGTACAATCTGAACTTCTCCCTTCCATGATTCCAATCTCCTCTTTAATACCATTGATATATAATTATGACAAGCATGTTATTAGGTGGGGTCCCATTGTATCAGTAGATCGGATCTGTTCCCTGTATCTGTTCTGTAAGTGGATTAATGGTACAATCTGAACATTCATCACTTCCCATGATTCCATCTCCTCTTTAATACCATTTGATATATAATTATGACAGCTGTTATTTAGGTTGGATTCCCATGGTATCGGTAGAGGATCTGTCCTGTATCTGTTCTGTAAGTGGATTAATGGTACAATCTGAACATTCTCCTTCCCATGATTCCATCTCCTCTTTAATACCATTTGATTTATAATTATCTGACAAAGCTGTTAT
This sequence comes from Hymenochirus boettgeri, assembly GCA_019447015.1. Classification (NCBI taxonomy): domain Eukaryota; kingdom Metazoa; phylum Chordata; class Amphibia; order Anura; family Pipidae; genus Hymenochirus; species Hymenochirus boettgeri. The sequence continues at coordinate 54,547 of JAACNH010000618.1, read as the reverse complement.
TTAGGTTGGGATCCCATGGTATCAGTAGATGGGATCTGTCCCCTGTATTGTTTTGTAAGTGGATTAATGGTACAAATCTGAACATTCTCCTTCCCATGATCATCTCCTCTTTAATACCATTTGATTTGATATATTATCTGACAAGCTGTTATTTAGGTTGGATCCCATGGTACAGTAGAGGATCTGTTCCCTGTATCTGTTTGTAAGTGGATTAATGGTACAATCTGAACATTCTCCTCCCATGATTCCATCTCTCTTTAATACCATTTGATAATAATTATCTGACAAGTGTTTATTTAGGTTGGATCCCATTGGTATCAGTAGATGGATTGTTCCCTGATCTGTTCTGTAAGTGGATTAATGGTACAATCTGAACATTCTCTTCCCATGCTTCCATCTCCTCTTAATACCATTTTGATATACAGCTGGTTACAGTTTCCTTATCAGTTGCGAGAGAAATGTGTCACCTTAGGGAAATTTTCTTCTGGTTCCTCATCCACCATCCCACTTGGTTTATTCTCACAGCACAAATTTGTTTCCAATGGTTTGTATCAATGTTATCTTCATAGGTCACACATCTGTAAATGATACAAACATGGGAAAATCATTTGATCCTTTATAGATCGGCAGTAGATAAAAATTAAGATTTTACGGTAAGAAGTAAAACAATTTATTGTTTTTTGTGCATCTGTGTGCAAAAATTCACCAAATAAATATTTAATATAAAAATTAAAATAAATGGAGGGACAAAAAAACTTTCTGCCATCAATATACAGGGGGGGTTATTCATAAAATTCTTATCGTTTAAAATGGTGCTAATTTGCCCCAACCAATCAGATCTTATTTACATTTGAAAGCTAACATCTGATTGGTTGGGGCAAATATTAGCACCATTTTAAACGATAAGAACTTTATTGAATCTTCCTGATGGTCTCCAAAACCTTCTGAGAAAAGGTCTGCCACTTCCTCGACCATCCCTATAAGTATACAGTATATGAATGGTTCCAGTCTTTTGCTTTCATCAGGATTTCCATGGAATTGATTGTGAATTAGCGACCAAAGTTTGGTGTTTCCAAGGCTGTACCCTCTAATCTGTTAACCACGGGACAGCGTTATACAATAGTGCGTTTAGCATCACTTTGTCCTTGGCTTTTTATTGTGACATAGTATGTGTGCAAAGTTTCGGGGTTGCACCTGATGAAGGGGGATAACCCTGAAAACGTTGTGAACATACGATGTCAAATAAAAATACGAGTGCAACCCCTCGTCATATATTTGCACCTTGGGTGTTGTTTTTATGGAGATTCTCTTTTCGATCACCCCTTGGAATCAGGAATAATAGATGGACTTTCTCTGTTCTTTGAAGGTAATAGGACAACTAATTCATTTCACTGGTGGAATTGCTTTGCTAAATTGAAGGGTTGGGGGATAAAGGTCGGCAGATCCAACGTGAATTGGGACAAAGTTTGGTAAGAAATCTCTTAATTAACTGATCATGTCTGGTGCCCTGCTCAGTTTTCAAATGTGTCCATATCCTCAAAAATATTCAGCTTGCTCTCCTGCAGTGGGGGGGGAGTCGGTTTGTGCTTACCCCAACATACCCGCTCCCTTCTCCAGGCCTTGAAGGCCACTACAGGTCGTACATGCACCCCCTGTGGTAGGATTCTTTTTCCATTCCAATGGTTCAAGTTATGGGGTAAATTCAAGTTTCCCATCTCTCAACTACCGTATACTCGAGTATAAACTGAGTTTTTCAGGCTTGAAAAAATCAGCACTGAAAAACTTGGACTCGGTTATACTCAAGTCAACAGCTTACTGAGCATTCCGGCAGACGCACGATCTTTCTTGTACTGGCGCGCCGGGCTGATGTCACTGCTTTATTAGCTGAACATCTTGAAAGCCAAGTTTTATACCCTCGGTTGTATACTCGAGTCAACAACTTTATTAGGATTTTTAGCTGAAGTGGGTACCTCGGTTTATATTCGGGTCGGTTTATACTCGAGTATAACGGTATTAAAAAAAACTCAGAACGTTTGACTGCCAGGAACTACAGCTCCAATATCAGATATTTACAGCCTTTAGCATGCTTTTCAGATCAAGGCACTCCCTAGAATTCACAAGAAGTAGCTTAAAGTATCCTCCCGTGTTGTGGGTTTCCTCCACAATCATAAAGACATAATGATAGGTTGTAAGTGTAAATCATGTCGGATTAATGAAGAACGAGAGGTTACACATAGCTTCTTTAAATCCATTCTTCAATGAAAGGAAAAAAAAGCTAGGTACGTTTTTAGGTGGAGATACCCTTTAAGTTTGTATCTTCAGTTTATTTTTTATGCTCAAATCCTCCCCTTTCTCCCAAACCACTCCCACTACATCCTCCTTTATTGTTAGGAAGTCTGGTTCACAATTCCCCTTGACTCCTCCTGGCATTGGAACAACAACCTCCCTTCCCCTTATTCTTCATTTATATTAAAAAGTATGATGTTATTATGGTTGCAAACAAACAATCATATGTTTGAATTTTCGATCATTTGTATCTATCACAAGTGTGGGGGGGGGAATAGGAAATATTTGTTAAGATTATTTATAATACGTTGTTATTGTTATCACTCGCGAGGAATAAAGGAACAAGACTCCCAGAACCCTGTATTAATATATATGTATGGAGAAAGTACTGGCTTGTCTGGAAGGAAAACCAACACCAGGACTAGAAATGGTTCCATGTTCACTAGACAGACCATGTGCTGTTTATGGTAATACATCTTCATGTACATGTAAGATCTGATAATTGCTGTAACTTTACTACCCAGGGGTGGATTGCGGTGATTCTCCTCTTATCACTTCACTGTAAAGGGTCTTGTTTCCCTTAAATACTCCCACTACCAAATGGAGAATGATGGAAACACCCTAACACCTTATGGCAACCTGAACACACAATGTACAGTCACCACCCAGACAGAGAGACGGATTATCATCCACTGTTACTACCAATCACGGATTGGGAACAACCCACCTTCTCAGTCAGCAGGGGATGATGTTGAGAGATGAGGTCAGGATTTCTTGGCATTTTCCTTCTGTATGACGGAGCGAGACGATGGACACAGTGGGGGATGGAGCCTGCAGGATTCTTCCAACATACAGTCAGTGCAGCTCTGTGGGACGCCAATCCCCAGATTCTTCATAACAATGTAGTCCTGGGGATTGGGAGGGAGAGAGAATTATCTCTGTACAGGAAGGGGCCCATAGATAATAGAGCCATGCCCCAAGAGAAATAAACTATCAACTTATGGGCAGTAGAGTGTAGAACTATTCCAAATAATCACCCACCCCCTGCACCACTCACAGAGCCCCTCACCTCCCAGTCAGCAAGGTGGATAATCTCCAGTGTGAGATTCAGGATTCTTCATTCAGATGGTTTTATCCTTGTTCCCATCACGGGTCAGTCGCTTCCTCTGAGATCCCCATTAGTCCTTGTGGGTGGGATTAATGTTAAAGCTCCTCTGGAATTAAATGGACAGAGACATTTGTATATTACCGACCACATCCAAAAAAACACATTACAGCACAGATACATAGATAACAATGATTCCTTTTGGCAGCAGGTAATACAGTGATAATGGATCCCCCTCTTAATGACTAGAACAGCCCCAACAGTAAAACTGTGTAAAAAAAACATATAATATTATACATGTAACAATGTACATAAATGAGTTATAATGTATAATGTAGATTAATGGTTATAAGGTATATGCAGATCATAATTATTTATAGTTGCGCTATGTCTGTTGTATTTCACATTAGATCAAACTGACATTGAAATGTAGTTCTTGAAGACGTTTCGCTAGTCATCCGAATGGCTTTCTCAATTCAGAATGACTTGGTACAAGATGCGTGGCAATTATGTACCCGGAAAAATCCCAATTAGCATATCACAAGCAGGTGGTTAAGGGTGTGATTAGGAGTAGTGGACTAAGAGGTGTTCGATAGGAACGCCCCAGAGTAATAGGTGTTTAAAAACATAGGTAATAATTGCCACAGATTCTGTGTACAAGTCATTATGATTGAGAAAGCCAGTCGGGAATAATGACTAGCGGAAACGTCATCTTCAAGAACTTAATTTCAAGTCCAGTTGATTGTTAATTGCAATATATACAACAGATATACCATGACCTGGATGAATGAGAACCTTCACAAGCATAATGTAGAATATGGGTATAAGGTATAATGTACATATAATGGGTATAATGTAGATATAATGGTTTTAATGTATAATGTAGATATAATGGTTATAAGGTATAATGTAGATATAATGGTTATAAGGTATAATGTACATTAATGGAATGTTATACTGTTTAGAAGTTAGATAAATGTTTTTAATGTAGATATATGGTTTAATGTAGTATATGTTAATGTTTTGTATAATGGTTATAGGTAATTATGGATATGTTAATCTGGTTATAATGTAGATCTACTGTTTATAATGTACATATAATGTGATTGTGATATAATGTGATTAGTATAATGTAGATATAATGAAATTGTATATGTATATTTATATGTAGATACTAATGGTTTATGGTAATCCTTACACTGTATAATGGATCTTGCACTTACTTTGCTTATAAGAGGCTGAGAGATGAGACACAAATCACCTCTTGTTTACAGAGACACCATGGAACACTATCTACTTCCTCTTCCTGCCCTGAAAGCCACATGTCACCTCCAGCCACTCAAAGTGCATTACAAAGGACAGCCCCATTTTGAGTGGCGACCAATGAATGGCCTTGCTAAGCTTGTGCAATGCTCGCCATCTTTGTTAAGGGTAAGAAGTAAATCTTTATATATGAAAATGTACAAATAGTTTATTTATAAAGCGCCACTAGGGGGCGCAGCACAGTACAGTAATAAAATACAATAAAGTCATACAAGGGGGATAATACAGGAAGTTCAGTACCATTAAATATATAACTTATATATATAAATAGGAAGTGCTGAGCTTTGCCACAAGAAGGGTAATGAGGTCCCTGACCCTGTAGAAGCTTAAAATCTAGTTAGGGGGTAACACACAGATTTACAATGGAATGGGGATAAGTTTTCTGGAGCGAGACGTTTATCAGTGCAAATAAACACAATTCATATAGGGCAGGTCCCACTATGTGCGTTTTGTGCTTGTCCGTTTGAGTGGTTTAGGACAATGCATTTGTCCGCGTCCTGGGCCATTTCCAGGACATGCTTTTTTATGCATTTGTCCACGTGTGTCCGTGCTTCCATGTGTGCAGTTTTTGGATAATCCACAGGATACACTGGGGAAAACGCAAAAAACCCGCAAAAAATAAGTGTTCCGCGGTTTTTGTTGCGTTCCCGTAGACTATTATTAAAGTGCGATTCTGACACACACGGACCAAAAGTTGTGCACGCATGCGGATAAAAAATGGACCACATAGATTCGGAACATGAATTATACAGGGGGAACTGATTCTAAGATTTCTATTATATTTTAAATTTCATTGCGATTTGCAAAACACTGAAAACGGATTGCAATGCGCATAGTGGGACCCAACCCATACTGTGCTGGTTACCAGATAGGTAGGATGTAATGGTAGATTAGTATCACTATATAGATATATAGATATTCATATACTGTGCTGGTAACCAGAAAGGTAGGATTGAAGGGTAGATTTATCATATATGATACCATATACTGTGCTGGTTTACCGGATAGGTAGGATGTAAGGGTAGATGTATCATATATAGATATATAGATACCATATGACTTTGTGGGTTACCAGATAGGTAGGATTGTAAGGGTTAGATTATCATATATAGATATAAGATACCATATACTGTGCTGGTTACGGTAGGTAGGATGTAATGGTAGTAGTTAGATTTATCATATCTCGATATATAGCATATCAATACGGTGCTGGTTACAGAAATGTAGGATTGTACGGGTAGATTTCATATATAGATACCATATACTGGCTGGTTTACCGGATTAGGTAGGTGTAAGGGTAGATTTAATCATATATAGATATATAGATACCATTACTGTGCTGGTTACCAGATTAGGAGGGATGTAAGGGTAGATTATCATATATAGATTATATTAAGTTACCATATACTGTGCTGGTTAAAGGATGGTAGGATGTTAATGGTTTAGATTTATCTAATAGATATATAGATATCATAGACTGTGCTGGTTTACCAGATAGGTAGGATTGTAAGGGTAGATTTATCATATATAGACGATATAGTACCATATACTGTGCTCGTACAGATAGGTAGGATGTTTTTGTAAGGGAGATTGATCATATATAGATATCATATTACTGTGCTGGTTTTGACAGGGATAGGTAGGATGTAAGGGTTAGATTTATAATATATAGATATATAGAGATATCAGTATACTGTGCTGGTTACAAGATAGGTAGGATGTAAGGGGAGATTTATCATATAGATGATTAGTACCATATACTGTTGCTCGGTTCACCAGAGGTAGGATGAATGGTGTTTATCTATAATATATAGATATCATATACTGTGCTGGTTACCGATGATAGGTAGGATGTAAGGGTCGATTTAGTTATTCATATATAGTATATAGAACCATATACTGTGCTGGTTTACCAGAAAAGGAGGAGGTAAGGGTAGATTAATTATCATATATAGATATATAGATATCAAATACTGTGACGGGGGTACCAGGATAGGCTTAGGATTGTAAGGTTAAGATTATCATATATAGATATATAGAACAATTACGTGCTGGTACCAGATGGTAGGATGTAAGGGTTAGTAGATTTATCATATATAGGTATCCTAGATACATTATACTGTGCTGGGTACCAGACTAGGTAGGATGTAAGGGTGAGATTTATTCATATACAGATATATAGATAGATCACTATACATGTGCTGGGGTACCGAGATAGGTAGGATGTAAGGGTGTAGATTTATCATATATAGATAATAGAAACCATATACTGTGCTGGTACAGATAGGTAGGATGTAAGTGTAGATTTATCATATATAGAATAGATATATAGATACCAATAACTGTGTGGTACCAGATAGGTATAGGATGTATAGGGTGATTTATCATTAGATATATAGAATATATTTACTGTGGGTTACCACTAGGTAGGATGTAAGGTAGATTTATCATAGATATAGTACCATATACTGTGGTGGTTACACGGATAGGTAGGATGTTAAGGGAGAAGATTATATGCATATATAGATACCATTATACTGTGCTGGTTACCAGATAGTAGGATGTAAGGGTAGATTTATCATATATAATATATAGATTTACATTACTGTGATGGGTACAGATAGGTAGGATGTATGGTAGATTTTCATTATAGATATTAGATATATAGTACCATATACTGTGCTGGTTACCAGTAGGTAGGATGTAAGGGTAGAGTTACAATATATAGATATATTAGATTCATCATACGTGCGGGTTACGGATAGGTAGGATGTAAGGGTAAGATTTATCATATATAGCATTATAGATACCCATATACTGTGCTGGGTTACCCAGAAGGTAGGATGTAAGGTGTATACGATTATCATGATATTAGATACCTATACTCGTGCTGGTTACGGATAGGTAGGATTTGTAAGGGTCAGCATTTATCCATTGACTAGACTATATAGATACCATATATGTGCTGGTTACCAGATAGGTGAGGTAAGAGTAAGGGTAGCTTATCAATATAGATATATAGAACATTGATACTGGTGCTGGTTACCGGATAGGTAGGATGTAAGGGTAGGGTTTATCATATTTATGATATATAAGATTACCATCTACTGTGCTGGTTTACGGATAGGTAGGATTGTAGGGTAGATTTATCATATATAGAATATAGATACCTATAATGTGCTGGTTTACCGAGATAGGTAGGTGAAAGGTAGTAGATTTACATATATAGAATATAGATTACCATATACTGTGCTGGTTTGACGGATAGGTAGGATGTAAGGGTAGATTTATCATATATATGAATATAGATACCATATCGTGCTGGTTACGGATAGGTAGGATTTGTTAAGGGTAGATTTTCATATATAGATATATGAGTACCATTTATACGTGTGTTACGGAAATGGTAGGAGTAAGGTGTAGATTGATCATATATAGATATATAGATACCATATTACTGTGCTGGTTTAGCTGGGATAGGTAGGATGTAAGGGTAGATATTAGATATAGATATATAGGATATCAATACTGTGCTGGTGGTTACGGATAGGTAGGATGTAAAGGGTAGATTATCATGTATAGAGTATATAGATACCATATATGTGCTGGTTACCAGATAGGTAGGATGTAAGGGTCAGATTTATCTAATATATATAGATTCATATTACTGTGCTGAGGTTAACAGCATAGGTAGGATTGTGTAGAGGGTAGATGTTATCATATATAGATATATAGATACCAATACTGTGATGGTTACCGGATAGTAGGATGTAAGGGTATATATTTATCACATACTAGATTATAAGATACCATATGATGGCTGTGTACAAGATAGGTAGGGATGGGTCAAGGGTCGATTTATCATATATTAAGATATATAGAGACATATACTGTGCCTGGTTACCAGACTAGGTAGGATGTAGGGTAGTTTATCATATATAAGAATATGAGAACATTATACTGTGAGGCTACCGGATTAGGTGGATATGGTAGATTTATTCATTATAGATATATAGATACCATATTACTGTGTGGTTACCAGAATAAGGTAGGATGTATGTCAGGGTATTTAGATTTACATATATAGATATTACGATACCATATACTGTGATTGGGGTTACCGGATAGTGTAGGATGTAAGGGTAGATTTATCATATATAGATTATAGATATCCATATACTTCTGTGCTGGTTACCCAGATAGGTAGGATGTAAGTAAGATTTATCTATATTGATACCATATGACTGTGTGGTTACTGGATAAGGTAGGATGTAAGGGTTAGAATTATATATATAAGATATATGATTATCATATACGTGTGCTGCGTTTACGGATAGGTGAGGATGTAAGGGTAGATTTATCCTATATAGATATATGTAAATATACTGTGCTGGTTACCAGATAGGGTAGGATGTAAGGGTAGATTTATTCAGGTATAGATTAAGATACCATATACTGTGCATGGTTGACCAGATAGGTAGGATGTAAGGGTTAAGTTACATATATAGGATACCGATTACTGTGCTGGTTACAGGAGTGGTAGAGATGTAGGGTAGATTATTCATATTAGATATTATAGATACCATATATGTGCTGGTACCGGAGGTAGGATGTAAGGGTAGATTTATCATATATAGCATATATAGATAATCATATTACGTGCTGGTACTGGATAGGTAGGATATGAAGGTTAGATTTATCATTATAAAGATACTATAGCATACCATATACTGGTGCTGCGACAGATATCCGGTAGGAGGTAAGGTAGGATATCATATTAAGATATATAAATACCATATTACTGTGCTGGTTAACCAGATACGTAGGATGTAAAGGTAGATGTATCATACTATAGATATATAGTACCCCAATACTGTTGCTGCGTTACCGGATCAGGTAGGATGTAAGGGTAGATTAATAAATATAGATTATAGTTCATATACTGTTGCTGGTTACAGATAGGTAGGATTGAAGGGGAGATTTATCATATATAGATATATAGATATCATATACGTGATGGTTACCGGATAGGTAGGATGTAAGGGTAGTTTATTCATATATAGATATATAGATACCATATACTGTGCTGGTTACAAGATAGGTAGGATTGTAAGGGTAGATTTATCATATATAGATTATTCATATACGTGCTGAGGTTACCAGATAGGTAGGATAAGGGTAGATTTATTCATATATAGAATTAGATACCATGATACTGTGATGGCTTTACAGGATAGGTAGGATGTATGGGTAGAATTTATATATATAGATATTAGCATACCAGTATACTTGTGCTGGTTACCAGATAGGTAGGATTTGTAAGGGTAGATTATCATACAATAGATATATAGATTACACATATACTGTGCTGGTTACCGGATTAGTAGGATGTAATGTAGATTTATCAATATATAGATAATAGATACCATATACTGTGCTCGTTACCAGATAGGTAGGATGGTAAGGTTGTTAGATTTATCTATATAGAAATTATATAGATACCAATATATCGTGCTGGTTACCAGATAGGTAGGATGTCAGGGTAGATTATCATATATAGATAATAGAGACCATATACTGTGATGGCTACCGGATGAGGTAGATGTATGGGTAGATTGTATCATATATAGGATATATAGATACCATATCATGTGCAGGTTACCAGATAGGTAGGATGTAAGTTGGTTTTAGATTTATAATATAGAATATAGATACCAAATACTGTGCTGGTTTACCGGATAGGTAGGATGGTAAGGGTAGATTTTATCATATATAGATATATAGATATCAATACTGTGCTGGTTACCAGATAGGTAGGATGTAGGTGATTTTCCATATATTGATACCATATCGCTGTGCTGGGTTACTGGATAGGTAGGATGCGTAAGGGTTTAGATTTATCATAGTATAGATATATAGATATAAATATACTGTGCTGGTTCACCAGCTAGGTAGGATGTATTAAGGTAGGATTTATCATATATTGATACCATATTACTGTGATGGTTACTGGATAGGAGGTAGGTTGTACGGGAGAGTATCACTATATAGAGATACCACATACTGGTGCTGGTTACCAGATAGGTAGAGATGTAGGGGAGAGTTTCTTCTGATATATAGATTTAGATACACATATACTGTGTGGTTACCAGATAGGTAGGATGTAAGGGTAGATATCATATATAGATTATATAGATACCATTACTGTGCTGGTTACCAGATTAGGTAGGATGTTAAGGGTTCGATTTATCATTAGAGATAATAAGATACCATTATCTGTGGCTGGTTACCGGATCAGAGGTAGGATTGTACGGGTTAGATTGATCCAAATCTAGAAGTTAATAGATATCATATATGGCTGGTTACCAGATAGGTAGGATGTAAGGTAGTTACTAATTGTACACTGGTTCTGGAGAGTTAAGATATCATATGATACCATATACTGTGCCGGGTTGATCCGGATAATAGGTAGGATGTAAGGGATAGATTTATTCTATATATAGTATACGATCATTACTGTGCTGGCGTACGCAGATAGGTAGGATGGTTTAAGGATTAGATTTATAATATATAGTTATAATAGTATTATTACTGTGGCTGGTACACCGATAGGTAGGATGTAAGGTTAGATTTATCAATATATAGATATATAATACCATTAAACTGTGTGGTTACCGGATAGGTAGGATGTAAGGGTGTAGATTATAATATATAGATTATATATGAGACCACTATACTGTGCGGTTGTACCGGAAGGTAGGATGTAAGGGTAGATTTATCATATATAGATATATAGATATCATATACTGTGCTGAGGTTACCTGAAGGTAGGAGTTATAGGAGTCGATTTCAGATATGATACCATTACTGTGACCGGTTACCGGATAGGTAAGATGTAAGGTAGATTTATTATAGATCCATATAATTGTTTCATGTAGATAGATTAGATTATAATACAGATAACATACAACTGTGCTGGTTAACCAGATAGGTAGGATTGTAAGGATAGATTTATCAATAATAGTTAATAGATACATATACTTGTGCTGGTTACCAGATAGGTAGGATTCTGTAAGGTAGATTATCATTATATAGATATAGACGATACCTATATACTGTGCTGGTTACCGGATAGGGTAGGAGTAAGTAGGTAGATTTATCATAATAGATGATAGATACATATACTTATGTCCGATAGGAGTGGGTTTACTCGATATATAGATCCTACTTGCTGGTTACTGTAGGATGTAAGGGTAGATTTATCATCTATAGATATATAGATACCATATACTGTGGACCATAGGTGTTAGGTGTTTACATAAAGACAAGAGAATTAACTTGCTTGTTACCGGAAGAGATTAAGGGTAGATTTATCATATTAGATATTATAGACCATATACTGTTGCTGGTTACCGGATAGGTAGGATGTAAGGTTAGATTTATCATATATAGATATATAGATACCATTATTACTGTGGCTGGTTACCGGAGTAGGTAGGGTAAGGGTAGATTTATCATATATAGATATATAGATACCAATACTGTGCTGGTTAGATACGGTATAGGTTAGGATGTAGAAGGGTAGATTTATCATATCTATATTATAGATATCATATCACTGTGTGGTTACCGTAGGTAGGAGTAAGGGTAGATTTTCATATATATATATAGACCATATCACTGTGCTGGTTACACGGATAGGTAGGAGGTTGTAAGGGTAGCATTTATCATATAGATATATAGGATACATCATTACTGTGCTGCGTTACCAGATAGGGTAGGATTTTGTACGGTAGATTTAATTCATATATACGATATATAGATATCATATCTGTGCATGGCTTACCAGATAGGTAGGAGGTAAGGGTAGATTTCTCATATATTAGATACTATCTGAACCATATGTGCTGGTTACGATAGGTTTAGGATTGTAGAGGTAGATTATAGTTATAGATATATAGATGCCTATACTTGTGTGGTTACCAGATAGGTAGGATGTAAGGGTAGAATTTATCATATAGAGATATATAGAACCAAACTGGCTGGTTTACCGATAGGTTGGATGTAAGGGTAGGATTTTATCATATTATAGAATTATGAGTACATTACTGGCTTGGTTACCAGATAGAGAGGATGTAAGGTAGTAATTTATTCATATATAGATATATAGATATCATATACTGTGCTGGTTACCGCGATAGGTAGGAGTGTAAGGGTTAGATTTATTCATATATTAGAGTATATAGAGTATCCATGATTACTGTTGTGATGGGTACCAGATAGGTAGGATGTAAGGGTAGATTTATCATTATATATTGAGACCATATCACGTGCGGTTACGGATAGGTAGGATGTAAGGGATTAGATTTATATCAGATATATAGGATACCAATACAATGTGCTGGGTTACGAGATAAGTAGGTGTAAGGTAGATTATCATATTAGATATATAGATTCCATATACGGTGGCTGGTTACCAGATAGGTAGGATTGTAAGGTAGATTTATCAATATAGATATATAGATACCATATATGTGACTGGTTACGGATAGGTAGAGGATTGTAAGGGTAGATTTATCATATATGAATAGATACATATACTGTTTGCTCGGTACCGGATAGGTAGGAGTAAGGGGTAATTAGATATAGATCATATGTGGGTTACGTAGAGAAGGGTAATTATATATATAGTAATAATCATATACTGTGCTGGTTACGTAGAGGGTTTAGGGTAAGTTAGAAAATAGGGATATATTTATAGATAGGGTAGTGATTTTGAGGTTAGTAGACTTTTGTGTGTTTTTTGATTTTGATTGTTATTTTTGTTTTAGTAGATTTTTATTCTTAGTATTAGATTTACGTAGTTTAGTAGTTGTAGCCTTAGATTTGTTATACGATGTTAGATTTTGTTACGGTAGATGTTACTATTTAGTGAATTTAGTTTGTCTAGTATATATTTTGTATATAGTAGTTTTGTAGTTTAGGTAGTTAGATTTAGATAAGATAGTAGTAGTAGATTTATTATTTTATCTTTGGATTTAGAATTATTAAGTTTGAGTGTTTAGTGATTTTATTTATTTTATATAGTTGATCGATTTTAGTGATTGTTAGTTATGCATACTGTGCTGGATTCAGATATTTAGTAGTTAGGATAAGTTAGATTTATATATTATGAATATAGACCATATCTGTGCTATTATGTTACTCAGATTTTTTAGGTTAGATTGTTTTAGATTAGTCAGTTTAGATTTAGTAGATCCATATTACGTGTGGTTACGATTTTGTAGGATTGTTTTAGAATTTTTTATCGATTATACGATTATGTAGCTGGTTTACGGATTATTTTTAGTAGAGTAGTAAGTTTAGATTTTCCTGTTGTTTTTTTTTTGAGTATAGATTGATAGATTTAGATTTTTTTTTTATACCCCGATTTTATACGTGTGCTAGATGTTAGTTAGGTATTTGTAGTTATTTATCATATATAGTAGAACTATCTGGTGGTCGAGTAGGATTGTAAGGTAGTTTATCATGATAGATTAGTAGAGATAATTTTTTGTACCGATATAGTTGTAGGGTAGATTATATTATAGAATAGATCTAATGTGGGTACGGAAGGTTTAATAGGGTAGATTTATGATATGTATATAGATCTACATGTCTCGTACGGAAGTGGATGTTATAAGGTAGATTTATAGATAAATCTTAGTACAATAGTTGTGTTACGAAGTAGCATAAGTTTAGATTATATATAAGAGTATTTGAGTAGAATTTTAATTGCTGTCAGATAGTAGATGTAGGGTAGATTTTACGATTTAGATTAGATAGTTAGAGATGATAATGTAGTGAGATCAGATTAGGTAGGAGTTTTATAGGTTAGTAGTTTATATATAGATAAGTAGATCTAGATATGTTTAGTTTAAGAAGTAGGTTTTAGGATGTATTAGGTTGATGAGATTTAGTCCTAGTATAGTATATAGATACATTTGGTAGTGGTTACGGATTTTAGTAGCGATGTAGGTTTAGTTCTTTATAGATGATTTTTAGTAGATTATTACTGTATTTACTTCAGTAGCTTAGAGTAGTAGTTAGAAGTTTAGATTTAATTTAGTAGATATTATAGATACATTAGTATTGGGTAGATGTAGTGATTACCGTTAGTATAGGTAGGATGTATAGGGTTAATTTAGTCAGTTATAGATTATAATTCTAGTGACTTTGGTCAGTAGTAGATTGTAATAGTTTTATATTATAGATATATCCTTACGCTGTAGGGTAGTGAGTATTTATGTTTCATAGATTAACCAACACGGTACAATAGGTAGGATTAAGGGTAGATTTTATATATTATTAGATACCATATACTGTGTGGGACAGATGTATGTAAGGTAGAGTTTCTGATTAGTAGTTATAGACATATTAGTTCTGGTTAGATAGTAGATGTAAGTGGTAGATTATATTTGATTAATTATAGTCCGCGTACGATAGTAGGAGTAGTAGATTGTATTAGTAAGATATATTAGATAATATACGTTGGTTTAGGATTAGGTAGATTATTAGGGATTAGATTATAGTTAATAGATTTTAGATACTATTTAGTAGTAGTTTAGATAGGTAGGATTAATTAGATTTAGTTCATGATATTAGATTTATAGTACGATTTTACGACTGTTTACGTAGAATAGGTATTTTAGATTTTAGATTTTATAGAGGTAGATTTATTAGTTGATTTAGTTAGTATTTTTAAGTTTATTACCGATTTTACGACTGTAGCTGGTACGATTTTAGTGAGGATTGTTAGAGTTAGTTTACTCTTAGGTAGATTATTAGTACATTATGGTGGTTCAGATTTAGGTAGGTGTAAAGGGATTTCGTTAGATTATCAATATGTATAGTATGATATTGTCGTTCTAGTAGTTAGTGATTGTGTAGTTGGTATTTCATATTAGTTAGTAGTAGACATATTCTTCTAGTACGAAGAGATGTCATAGGTTAGATTTTAGTAGTTAGTATATAGATCCATATGTGCTGGGTCCAGATAGGTAGGAGGTAGGGAGAGTTTTATACGAGTAGTTATAGATTTTTAGATTTAGTCTGGTTTAGGATTAGGTTGATGTAGAAGTGTTCAGTATATAGTATTAGTAATACGTGCTACAGATAGAGATTGTAGATGTAATCGATATCTTATAGGATATAGATTACGTTGCGTTCAGATTAAGTAATAGTAGAGTTTATCGATTTATAGTTTAGTTTATATTTTTTTATTTAGTTATTAGAGATTTTTGGGGTTACCTAGATTAGGATTTAGGCTTTAAGTCGAGTTATCATATATAGATTTAGATACGATTATGTTGTTACGGTAGTATGGATTTAGATTATAGTTTGTTTTGTTTTAATAGTTAGTCATTTCAGATTAGATAGTAGTAGATTTACATTTATCACTTGTTGTTCAGAGTTTAGATTTTAGTTGATTTAGGTAGTTTATCATATGAGTAGATTATATTAGATATTCTTTGAGTTAGATAGGTAGTAGTTTAGGTAGTTAGATTTTTAATTTAGTATTTAGATACAGATATGTTGTTACGATTAGGTTAGGATGTAAGATTTAGTAGTAGTTTTTAGTAATTAAGATTACGATTTAGTCCGGTTAAGATAGGTTAGGATATTGTATTAGGTAGATTTATCATATTTTAGATATATATAGTAGATACAGTATTAGCTGTCTGAGTTACGTAGGTAAGTTAGAAGGGTTTATATAGTATAGATTAGATTATATACCATAGTAATTAGCTTACAGGATAGGTAGGATGTAGGGTTTTTAGATTTATCTAGTTAGAGTATTTAGATTTATTATGTGATGGGGACAATTAGGGTAGTTAAGGTTAGTTTAGTAGTTTATCATAATAGAATATAGATATCATATGACTGTGCGTTTACGGATAGGTAGGATGTATGTAAGGGTAGTAGAGTATCATTATAGCTATATAGATACATATACTGGCTGGTTACAGATAGGTAGATGTAAGGGTAGATTTATCCGATATAGATATATAAATACACTGATCAGTGCTGGTTACCGGATAGGAGGATTTGTAGGGTAGATTTATCAATATAGGAACAGATACTAGTGCTGGTTACCGGATAGGTAGGATTGTAGGTAGCATTATCCATATATAGATATAAGATACCATATACTGTGCTGGTTACCGCGTAGGGTAGGATGTAAGGGTAGATTTATCATAATTTATAGATTATAGATACCATATCCTGTGACTGGTTACCGGATAGGTAGATTGTAAGGGTAGAGATTATCATATATAGATATGTAGATACATCTCTGTGCCGGTTACCGGATAGGGTAGGGATGAAGGGTTAGATTTATAATATATAGATATATAAGTACCATTTACTGTGCTGGTTACGGATGGTCGGATGTATGGTAGATTTACATATATAGATATATAGGATACCATTATACTGGCATTGGTTTACCGGATAGGTAGGATGTAAGGGTAGAGATTATCATATATAGAGATTATAGATCCAGATTACTTGGCTGGTTACGGTAGGTAGGATTGTAAGGGTAGATTTTTAAACCGGCTAATTGAGGTTCTGATTGTAATAGAGAGAGTGAATAGAATTCCAGGGATTGGAGCCACAAGAGAGAAAGGTTAAGGTGAGAGGAAGCAGGTGTGAGTGGGGGGTCTGTACAGGAGCTTGGTTTGAGATGATGCGGAGGGACGGGCAGGAAACATATGGGAGACTAGGAGGAAATTAAGGAGGTGCCAGCGAGCAAAGGGATGTAAAATGGTGGAGATTAGAGAATTTATATACAATGGAGCTGTGTTAAACAGGGAGCCAGGTTGTTGTTCGTACGGGAGATTTCGGATCCGGTGTAATATAGAGAGCGAACAATACGGTGCGGCAGAGTTTAAGTAAGACTGAAGGGGAGAGAGGTGGGAAGCAGGAAGACCAGTAAGTAGTAGGTGTTACATATAGTCCAGGTGTGATAGGATGAGGAGCATGCATAAGCATGCGGGTGGTTGGGAGAGAAAGGAACAAGTAGATTTTGCTTGTGTCGTATATGCGAAGGAGAGCAGCAGGTTCGCAACATAGTAATGTGGTTAGAAAAGGAGAGAGAGGAATAATAATACCCCTAGGCGAGCGTGCTGATTGGATAGGGGAAATGGGGGATTGTAACATGAGATGGAGGAAAGAGTGGGACAGGACCAGGTTTTAGGTGGGGGGAAAACGCACTTAGTTACGTTTTAGAAGATTTAATTTGCGGTAAGCGTTGAGATATCCAGGGAGATGGCAAGGAGGCAGTCAGAGACACAGCAATGATTGGAAGTTGGGGCAGATCGAGCATCCAGGGGAATCAATGCAACATTGTCAGGATAAATCCACAAATCTAAGATGTTTGTGACATCTGTTACCCTCCAATAGTCACATTATATAATTGTAGTACACTTTATAGAAATAACATAGTACGAGCTGCAGGGGAGGATACTGAAGTGAACCTGTATCTTAGACACAGATTAATTCCATTAGGCTATCCGTATTAGATGGATGGATGTTGGGGAGGGGGTAGGGAATGCGTACATTGCAGAGACTCCCCCTCTCATTGTGTATAAAGCACAGGAGAGTAAAATCCAGGGCCGTCTCTAGACTTGTTGCCACCCTGACACACAACAATCCAATGCCGCCCCCCTTGGTCCGAGAGTGGAGGGGCTTTATACACGTTGATTTGACTTGTGTCATTATCTATCAATCTATCATCTGTTCTATCTATCAATCTATCTATATAAATCTAGCACTCTATAATCGTGTCTATCATCTATCTATCTATCATACTGTCTATCTATCTATATAACCAACTGTTTTCGTATCTGATCATAATGTTCTTCCTCTATCATCGTCTATCTATATCATTTTGGCAGTATGATCTAATCTATTATCTATCTATCTATCAGCTAGGTTCTCATCTATCTATGATCTTCATATCTGTCTATTATCTATTCTATCTCTTAAATTCTATAGCCACATGTCTATAAATCATGTATATCTATCATAGGCGTCTTCATACTTTTTCATGTATTATTTTCTTATTCCTCATATCATCATCTTCAGCGATCTTTTATCATCTTCTTAATCTTCTTTTAGATTATCGTAATATGATTATCATCTATCTATCTGATCTATCTATCATCATCTATACATCTATTCATTATGTCTATCTATCTACTTAGCTATAGTCGTTGTGTCATAACTGAGCTTCATAGGCTACTGGCTCAATATCGTATCGTCGATAGCGATCGGATCAGCAATCTGATCTATCGATCGAGCATATCTATATATCATCTAGTATCTATCTAGTATCTATCTATCTTCTATCTATCATCTAATCTATCTATCTTTATCATATCTATATAATAAATAATAAGTATCATCTGGTCTGCCTGTCTATCAATCTATCTTCTATCTAATAATCCTATCATCTGTGTCACTATTATCTATCTAAGTAATCTATCAGTTCGGCTTACTATCTAATTCTGTTATATCTGATCTGGATTCATCGTATCTATCTTCTTCGCATCACTCTATCTATCTATATCTGCGCGATCGATATCTTCATCTATCTCCATGTGCATTATCTACATTACTCGATCATATCTGATCTATCTATCTACATCATCATAGCTGCTATCTAAGCGGCAGCGATGCGAGCACGTAATCAGTAGCGGGCGAGAGAGACGACAGCTAGGATCGAGGGAGGGCGAGGGCGTCGCAGACAGCGAGAGCCAGCGGGCAGCGAGTTATCAGCTAGTACTATCTATCTATATCTACTACTACTTCATTCTATCTATCTATATCTATCACTATCATAGTGCGTCTATTATCTCTATAATCATTACTATATTAATAATAATAATCTATCATATCTGTCGGTCTGCTATCAATCCATCATATATCTACATCGCATCTGTGTCTGATCTATCTAATAATCTGATCATCGTCGGTCTGTCTAGTCTATCTTCTGGCATCAGCTATATCAATCTACATCTATACTGAGCTAGCAGGAGCGACGCGAAGTCGAGCTAGCGAGATAGAGAGAACGCGCGACTAGGAAGCAGCGACTGAGCGAGCAGCACTGCAGATCAGGAGACTGACGAATCTGGCCAGGCGATGCAGCGACGGAGCGACGACAGACGATGCGAGCTAGAGTCAGAGTCTTCACATCTAGCGAGCGAGCAGCGAGCGAGCGAGGAGCGAGCTAGCAGCGGAGCGAGCGGGCAGCGAGGCGAGCGAGCGAAGCGAGGCGGAGCGAGAGCAGCCGAGCGAGCGAGCATGCGAGGCGAAGAAGTCGAGCGGGCAGCGAGCAGCGGACGATCGAGCGGGAGGACTACGATCGAGAGCGAGAGGAGGCAGCGAGCGTGAGAGCAGCGAGAAGCGAGCAAGCAGCGAGCCATGCATCAGCGAGCTGAGGGCGATACGACTAGCGAGGGAAGCTAGCGTTCAGCTCGAGCGAGCGATCAGTCTTCATAGCGTCTATGTCTCACACTCATCCACTTCAGAACTCACTATCTATGAAGTGAGCGAGTACGTAGTCGAGCAGCATGCTTTAATCTCTATTACTAGTATAAATGTCTATAAGCAATCTGAGACGACAGGATGACGACTATCTATGTACCATCCATCCCATGCTAAGCGATCATCTGATTGATCGATGCAGCACTATGTCGGACTGGATCAGGATGCTACCATGCGATGCTATGCTAGCGACATCTACTGTATAAGCACAAGCGCAGGCGAGCGACGACTACTCGAACTCTTACTGTTCTGAGATCGATCTAATGCTATCGATGCGATTATCTATGAGAGCTCTAGAGATCGCTAGCTTCATCTATCTATTATCCATGCTATCTATTCGAGCTATCTTCTGCCATTTCTACTATCATCATCTATCTGTCTACTATCTAATCTCTCTCTCTCTCCTAATGGCTGTCTATCATCTATCCATCTACTATCCTATACTATCTTGTCGGTCGATTATCTCTCTAGCTCGTCTCTCGTCGTCGTGCTGTGCTAGTCGAGTCATCTATCTATCGAGTCTATCCATCTATTATCTCTATCTATTTATCTATCTAGCAGAGCGAGAGCGAAGAAGCACGAGGGGGCGGGAGACAGCTGGCGGAGCGGATACGATCAGCGAGGAAGATGTGGACGACAGGGGACTAGCAGCGAGCAGCGGACTGTAGCGACGAGTGCGAGCGAGAGCGAGCGAGCGGAGCGACGCTAGGAAGCCGAGAGCGGATCGTAGGCGAGCGAGCGATGCATTCATCATCTCGATGTACTATCTTCTATATCTATGTTTTATCAAGCAGTCTATGGTCTTACAGATCAGCTAGCTATCATATCTGTATCACATTATCTTATCTGTCTGATATTATCATCGTATCATCTTCTGTCTACTCGTCCGTCCGTTCTATTCTAATCTGTTGTCTATCTATTGTCTATATCATCTATCTATAATCTATCTCATCATGTTGTCTCCTCTGGGCCACAGTTGCCTATTTATAGGATAGGTTAGGAAGTGGGCTGGAAGGAGGGATTTCATTCAATAATTCAAAAATTCAAGTTCATCATAATTTTGTTATTTATATTTAGATGTATTATTAGTAGCATTTTATCATTATCAATCAGAGTCACCACTGAATCCGTATCCGAATGAGTCACGTCAGTCTCACTGACTGTCTCGTTAGAGAGAGTCAGACAGTGATGAGGAGAGATTCACCTGGACGGACGGGACACACTCACACTTCCCACACAATATAGATTATTTTTAGACAGTGGAGACACACTAGACACTCACTGTGTCAATGTCTGACACCAACCACAGCCAGGGCCAACGCGCAGGGGGCGCGAGGCGGCCGCAGCGCAAGCCTCAGCAGGCCGCTGGAACACTTGCGCTCTTATTCAGCGCCGAGCGCTAAGTCACTACGTCATGGCCGGCGACGCAGGCACGAGAACGACGTCGGGTCGGGATGGAGGCGGGAGTCACATCAGGATCGCACTATCGGTCTTTCTCTTCGGAGTCCGGTTTTTTGTAACTTGCGAACTTCCATGGTGGTGGTTGCCCTGTGCTGGTAATGTAGGTCCGGGCCCCCACCCCCCCCCCCCAACAGAGTAGGGAGAAGGGTTTTGGCATGGCCGGCGGATGCCGGCCCTCATTTAAAAAAAAAAAAAAAATTCAGTGTGTGACAAGTGACACAGTGAGCCAGAGTTGCAGTTCCCTACAGGGTTGCACTCTGCATTGCGCTGACCCTACATCATAGTAGCAGGCGCACTGAGACAATGTGGGTGAGGTTTGTAACTCAATGTTAGAGAGAGGACACAGGCCTGGAGAGGATGGTAAATCACATACATCAAGGCAGGTATCCACCCTCCACCGTGGATAAGGCGTTGTCGGCTCGCGAAGCGGCCAGCTGCGACAAGCCCTGAGCGCCCGCAAGAGCCTTAATCCCCTAGATCCAAGGGGATTATGGAACTGACTGGTATTGTACGAAATCATCTTCACAAAGTCATTAATTGGATGACCCCCTCCCTTATACAAACATATTGTTTTTTTTACCACTGATCTATTGTACGGCCATACGTCAGCAATGTATAGGAGCAGCTGTAGTTTTACAATAAACCTGCGTATCAGGAGTTTCATGCCATGGGTTAATAAATTTGTCCAGACCACCCAGCCATGCCCAAGGAACACCCAACATGTCCTGGTAGACCAAAGCTGTCTACTGGAGATTACCGGGCAGACCTTCAAATCGTGATGGTCGAACCTTGTCCTGTTTTGCCCCCCGCTTCCTGGTATTAAAGGGGAGTGTGTGACCACGGAAAGTTTGCACGTGTATTGGCCCAGATGGGGGCGGCACGGAGGGAGTGTCCTTAGAGAAGAGGGTGGATTTGAGGTCTGTTCCCATTATTTTTGAGCAGCCAAGTTTTGTGTTTGTTTTTTTTACCATTTTTAAAAAAAAATGTTTGCTAAAGGCATGCCTATTGAGGGGTCTCTTAGGATAGGCTGAGTGCGAATCACTGTCCATCGTTTATCATGTAGGTTACAGGGTGGTAGAAATGTAATATGATGTAAAATATATATCTTTGTATGTTTTTAGGCTCTAGGGTCTCATGTACCAGTCCTTTTATGGGGGTCATTCTGTTACGAGCACATACCCAAACAAATCCGTGGTGGGTAGCAATATAGCGCGTAGCAAAGCAAACATTCGATCCTGCCGGAACCGCATCTTCCCGTTCATGTAAGCGACATGCGATCGCTAATCCATTCTTTTGCAGATCGCGCGCCGGTTGACTAGTACGGGAACGAAGAGAGGGTGGTTGGCTGCCAGGATCGATCGAATGTCAATGTAGCGAAGGCGGGGTAAGTAGGGTAAGTAAATGGAATTATGTATGGCCACCGGACAGTATATTGAAATGTTGACCAAAGAACCAATAGAAGGACGACATGTGTAAACTACAATTGTTATGGTAGTTGTATAATGATGGTAAAGACAATTATTGCAAAAAGACCTTTAAAGGTTTGTCCACCAAGATTCCCCCTGTCCCCAGCCCCAAACCGATATGTAGTATATAGAGAAGTCGCCCCAAACTTTTACTTACCCCCTTCCCTTCTTTTTCCTCGCCGCGCTGAGGGCCTCTGCTTGCGAAGTAAATGCAAGCAGAGGGGCGGGACGCAGTCACGTCTTGTGATTGGTGAGCGGCAGGGAAGGTACGTAATGTTTGGGCATCTTTCTAATAATACTAAAAGGGTTTGGGTTCTGGGGGGGGACAGGGGGGAATCTTTGGTGTGAAAAGGGT
Organism: Hymenochirus boettgeri; assembly: GCA_019447015.1. Lineage (NCBI taxonomy): Eukaryota > Metazoa > Chordata > Amphibia > Anura > Pipidae > Hymenochirus > Hymenochirus boettgeri. The sequence continues at coordinate 30,963 of JAACNH010000618.1, read as the reverse complement.
TTTACATAGGGGGAGGGAATCCTAATCGGGAGGGGGAGAAGGGCTTGCAGTACGCATGCAAACTTCTCCCGGAGGCAGGTAGGAGGCAGAGTCCTATAGGACTTATCGCTATCCTCCTGGTGGGCAGTTTTTGGACTTGGGGGGGGAAACAGGGGAACCATTGGAGCTGGGATGGAGGTAAGGATTAAACTACACTACATGGTGGGTCCAGAGTAGTGGGGGGATTATAGTTTGTGGGGGTGGACATGCCCTTTAAAAATACAGCAATCTGCCCTGGGTTTTTTTAGTAGCAAGTTGCTGAGACTGGCACCCCTGCTGAGGGTATCATAAAGTCCAAGGGTTGCAAGTGCAATGTAAAATAGTTTAATAGGTTGAGGTGTGAACTCACTACATAGACAGGGATAGGTGGGAAATGATTTGTGCATTTTCTCCTGTACCAGTATTAAATGAAATGACCTCTGATGGTACATTAAACCCTAGTACAGGTACCTGACACATGAGCTAGTATTTATTCAGAGACAGAAATAACGCTAGATTCAGGGTCTTTCCTTCAAACCCCATGTCAACTCGGAAAATCTCACGCATTTGTCCGTAACCTTGAAAGAAGTACTAAAATCCTCCTAGATACATGCCACAATATATCCAGATAGACTACTGCAAAACACGTCCTGTGTGTTTAACCACACAATGCCTGGCACCTTTCATCCTCTAAAACTTTACTACCCGGTCATTTATTTTCTTCTCGCTCTCTAATGCCTATCACGCATAGGATCTATTCAAGCTGCAACCCTATCCTATAAAGCCAGTAACTTGTCACTGTTTCACACAGACCCCAGCGAACATGTGCCTCCTTTCTGTTTATTTTTGTAACCTACATACCACAGTTAATGGTTAAGGTGATCTGATAATTGTTCCTGTAACAACTTTACTCACCCAGTGGGTGGAATTGCCGGTGATTCTCCTTGTTATCACTTCACCGCTAAAGGGTCTTGTTTTCCTTTAAATACTTCCACTCCTCCATGGAGAATAGATGGCAAACATCCCATCACACCTCCCCTATGCAAACACCTGAACACACAATGTGACAGTCACCAACCAGACAGAGAGACGGATTATCATCCAATGTTACTTACCAATCACGGATTGGGAAACACCACACCTCTCCAGTCAGCAGGGATGATGTTGGAGATGAGGTCAGGATCTTCTTGGCATTTCCTTCTGTATGACGGAGCGAGAAGGATGGGACCACAGTTGGGGGAGGAGTCCTGCAGGATCCTCTCACAACATACAGTTAGTGCATGCTTGTGGGACGCAATCCCCAGACTCTTTATAACAATGTAGTTCCTGGGGATTGGGAGGAGAGAGAATTATCTCTGTAAAGGAAGGGGACATAGTCTAAGGAGCCACTGCCCCCAAGAGAAATAAACTATCAACTTCATGGGCAGTGGTAGAACCATTCCAAATTTATCCCCACCCCCCGCACCACCATCCAGAGCCCACCTCCAGTCAGCAGGTGGATAATCTCCAGTGTGAGATTCAGGATTCTCTCATTCAGATGGTTTATATCTTGTTCCCCATTCACTGGGTCAGTCGCTTCCTCTGAGATCCCCATTGGTCCTTGGGGTGGGATTAAGTTAAAGCTCCTCTGGAATTAAATGGACAGAGGCATTTGTTATATTACCGACCCATCTCAAAAAACACATTACAGCACAGATACATAGATAACAATGATCACTTCCTTTGGCAGCAGTAATACAGTGATAATGGATCCCTCTTGACTGAACAGCCCTACACAGTATAATACTGTGTACATATAATAGATTATAATGTACCAATGTTAATATTATAAGTTCAATGTACGATAATATGGTATAATGTATAATGAGATATAATTATTTCAGATAATTATTGTAGTATGTCTGTTTTTGTATTCAAATAGAATTCAACGGACTTGAAATGAGTTTTGAAGACGTTTCGTCTAGTCATCCACTGGCTTTCTGCAATTCAGAATGACTTGTACAAGAATCTGTGGCAATTTAGTACCTGGAAATCCCAATTAGCATATCACAGCCAGGTGTTAAGGGTGTGATTAGATAGTGGCTACTAAGAGGTGGTATAGGAACGCCCAGAGTAAGGTTTGTAAAACATAGGTACACTATATTGCCACATGATTCCTTGTACAAGTCCTTCGTGATTGAAGAAAGCCAGTCGACGATGACTAGACGAAACGTCTTCAAGAACTACCATTTCAAGTCCAGTTGATACATTGAATACAAACCAGATATACAGATGACCTTGGTATCGATGAATGAGAACTTCACACGCAACTGTAGTAGGGGTATAAGGTATAATGTACATATAATGGGTATAATGTAGATATAATGGTTTTAATGTATAATGTAGATATAATGGTTATAAGGTATAATGTAGATATAATGGGTATTAAGGTACCTAATGTACTATAATGTATAAGGTGATATAATTTATAATGTACGATATAATGTTCCCTGACTGTAGTTATGTTTTCCATAATGCTATATAATGTTTATAATGGTATAATGTAGATATCATGGTATACTGTAGATATAATGTTTACATGTAGATTCTAATGTCGTCTATAATGGTGATATATGGGTTTCTATACACGTGCCTTTTTCCTTTTCTTAGATTATAATGGTTATAATGAGATAATGTTTATGTTTATAATGTAGATATAATGGTATAGATCTACACTTTTTATAATGGATCTTGCACTTACTTGTCTTATAAGGTTGAGAGATGAGGCCACAAATCACCTCTTTTAAGAGCACCATGGAACACTTTACTTCCTATTCCTTGCACCTGCCCCCCCCCTCGAAAGTCCAATTTCACCTCCAGCACTCAAAGTGCCATTACAATAGGACCTCCCATGAGTGAGGGCGACAATGAATGGCCTGGCTAGCTTGTGCATGCTCGCCCTCTTGTTAGGGTAAGAAGTTAATCTTTTATATATTGAAAATGTACAAAATAGTTTATTATAAGCGCCCCCCCACAGGGGGCGCAGCACAGCGTACAGTAATAAAATACAATAAAGTCATATACAAGGGGGATAAACTACAGTAGGAATATTCAGTACATAAATATATAAACTTATATAACTAGAAGTGCTAGGCTTTGCCACAAGAGGTTAATGATGTCCTGCCTGTACTGTAGAGCTTAACAATTCAGTTAGGGGTTGGTAACACACAGATACAATGAATGGGTATATAAGTGCTGGGAGCGAGAGTATACAGTGCCAATAAAACAATCATATAGGGCAGGTCCCACTATGTGAGTGTGCTGTCCGCTTTGAGTGCGTTTAGGACAATGCATTTTGTCGCGTTCCTGTCCATTTGCACGGACATGCTTTTTCTATGCATTTGTCCACGTGTGTCCGTGCTTCCATGTGTGCAGTTTTTGGATAATCCACAGGATACACTGGGGAAAACGCAAAAAACCCGCAAAAAACTCAAGGTTCCCGCGGTTTTCCTTTGCGGTTCCGTAGGACCCTATATTTAACAGTGCGATTCTGCAACCACGGAACCACACCCCAAAGTTGCATCGCCATGCGGATACAAAAATGTGACCACATTAGCTTCGGAACATGAATTCTACAGGGGGAACTGATTCTAAGCAATTTCTATTATTTTAAATTTCATGCGATTTGCAACCACTGAAAAACGGAGTGCATGCGCATTTAGTGGGACCCACAACCCATACTGTGCTGGGTTACCAGATAGGTCAGGATGTCGAATGGTAGATTTTTCATTATATCAGATATATAGATATCATATCAGTGCTGGTTACCGCGACTAGGTCAATGATGTAAGGGAGACTTCTATCCATATATAGATATGAGACATATACTGTGCTGGTTTACCGACATAGGTAGGTATGTAAGGTGATCCAATAGATTCTACCGTGTTCATAGGTATTAAGGTACTTATCCTATTAGATATATGACTACCATATACTGTGCTGGTTACAGATGGTAGGATGAAGGGTAAGATTTATCATATCCCAAGTATATAGATGACCATCATACTGTGCTTGAGTTACCAGATAGGTAGGATTGTTAACGTAGATTTATAAGTCCTATATGACTATTATATAGATATCATATATACTGTGCTGGTTACCGTACAATGTAGGATTCAAGGGTAGACTTATCATATATAGGTATATACCATCTACTGTGGCGGTTACCCGTATAGGTAGGACGATTACTGTAATGTAGATTCATAACTGTGGGTACGATGTGATTAGGGTCGATTTACACTATAGATATATAGATACCACATATACTGTGATGGTTACCACGAAGAGGTAGGATGTAAGGGTAGATTATCATATATAGGTAATAGATTACCATTACTGTGCTGGTTACCAGATGGTATGGATGTATAGGTAGCTATTTATCATATATAGATATGACAGACTCATCATTATAACTGTGGCTTGGTGACCAGGACTAGGTAGGATGTAGGGTAGATTTATCTATAATAATATGATCCAATACTGTGTCTGTTCCGGATAGGTAGGATGTAAGGTTAGCATTTTTATCATATACGAATACTATACTCACATACTGTGCGCGTCTAGCCAAGGTACGGCATGTAAGGGTAGATTATGCATATCATATATAGTCATCACTGTCTTACCTAAGTAGATGTATGTAGTTACAGAATTATGATACCATATACTGTGCTGGTGACCAGATTAGGTAGGAAAGTAAGGGTAGATCATCTATGATATATGTATATAGTATTCGGTTACATAGTGAAGGGTCATAGAATATAATACCTATCCTGTGCTGGTTACCAGATAAGTAGGTAGGACACCCCTGTATGTAGGTATAGATTTATCATTATAGATACATCGATATCTTACTGTGGTAACGGATAGGTAGGATTAAGGGTAGATTTATTCACCTATATAGTACTATAGCTACATATAACTGTGCTGGCTCTACCAGATAAGGTCGGATGTAAGGCCGTAATTATCATATATAGATATATAGATTATCACATATACTGTGCTGGTACGGAGAATACGGTTGTAGCGTGCGATGTAAGGGAGATTTATGTCATATATAGATATATAGCATACCAATACGTGCTGGTTTACTCAGTATAGCGTGGCCAGGATGTAAGTCGTGGTAGACTTGTTTATCATTTATGATAGTAGATAGATACCATATACTGTGTATGGTTACAGTAGAAAGTAGGATGTTATAGGTTGTTTAGATTTTTATTATATAGACTATTAGATACAATAACGTGCTGCGTTTCAGCCTCTTCGGATAGGTAGATGTAAGGGTAGTTACATTATTAGACCTCCATAATACCATTAGTTGTTACCGCGAGATAAGGTAGATTATCACACATATAGATTGACTCATAATCCATACTGACTACCGGTGTAGGATTGTAAGGTAGATTGTCCTATCAATATATAGATATCTAGATCCCATTATACTGTGTGGTTCAAGGATCAGGTAGGATGTAGGGTAGATTTATCTATATAGTAGATATTAGATATCAATAGCTGTGGCTGTGTCTACCGAGTAGTAGGATGTAAGGTAGATTCTTCACTATATAGATATATTAGCATACCATATACTGTGATGGCTGTACGCGAATAGTAGGAATGTCACGGAGATTTTCATAAATCGAATACCCTAATACTGTGGCTGTTACCGATAGGTAGGGACGTAAGGGTAGATTATTCTCATTGATATATAGATTTTATAGCCATATTCGATCCCGATACTGTGTCATGGTTACAGAGAGGTAGGATGGTCCTTCCATACGGCGTGCTCATAATATATAGTTATTTAGAGCCATACCCATTATACCTGTGGGGCTTACAGGATACTGGCTACGATTTTATGTATACGGGTAGATTATTCACTTACTATAGATACTTAAGGTACTACCAATTATACTGTGCTGCTGGTTTACCGGTATAGGTCCGGTATGTAGCCCTGTTTTAGTTATTGCCATCATATCCATCATTAGACTTACTTTGAGACCTATATACTGTGCGGTCGTTTTTCCACAAGAAACTTCGGTAGGGCTGTCAAGGGCTAGGATTTTATCATATTATAGGGTACATTAGTAGATCATCATACTACGGTGCTCTGTTACTCGGAAGGTCAGGATTAGTCTAGGTTTAGATTATTCAGATTTATAGACTATAAATGACTTTTCACCCCCCCCTACTACTGTGACTGGGTACCGATAGGTAGGACCCCTAGTCATAGGTGTAGAGTATTTCACTAATAGCCTATATAGTGATACCCTTCCCCTTCTCTTTTTCCACCTAGTACTGGGCTGGTTTACCGGATAGGTAGGATTGTAGGTTAGATTTTGCATAGATGCTATATAGATACATATACGTGCTGGTTACGGATAGGTTAGGATGTAAGGTAGATTTATCATAATTAGATATATAGATACCCTTCGTGCGGTGTGACCAGATAGGTAGGAGTAGGGTAGCTTTCTGTCAGATATGCTATATAGATACCCTATTACTGTGCTGGTTACGGATAGGTTAGGATGTAAGGGTAGATTTATCATATTTGATATATCGGATAAACCCATATCCTGTGCTGGTTACGGAAGGTAGGATGGGTAAGGGTAGATTATCATATTATAGATATATAGATACCATTATATGTGCCTTCGTTACGATAGGTGTAGGCATGCAGGGCTAGTGATTATCATATATTAGACTATATAGATACCATATACTGTGCTGGTTACTGCTGACGTGTAGGATGTAAGGGTATCCTAGTTATCAATATAGATTATAGTATAATATACTTGCTGGTTATCGGATCGGAGGATGTCCAAGGGCTAGATTTATCTATATTTTACTAGATACTATTGCAGATACCCACATATTTATATGTGCTGTTGTTGACCAGAGAGGGTAGGATGTTCCTAAGGGCTTCAGACTTCCGATTGATACATACTATAAACAAAAAAAGCGGGGTATCATAGTTATAGCATTACTCATATTACCTGTGTTTGGTTAAAAAAAGATAGGTAGGATGTAAGGGTAGATTTATCATATATAGATATATTAGAACCATTTTTCTCTATACGTGTGGCTACCGGCATTCTGGTAGGATTTTGGTAAGGGTAGATTGATCACATTAGATATATAGAGCAACATATGACTGTGCGGTACCAAGCATAGGCTATGGACTCGTAAGGGTTCGATATCATAATAGATATATCAGATACAATTATATGCCTGTGGTTTACCCAGATCGGTAGGATGTCACCGGGTAGGTCTAGATTTACCTCTCGTCATTAGATATTATAGATACCATATAACGTGTTGAGTGGTACCGGAGGCCCCAGATAGGCAGGTAGTATCGGGTAGAGTGATTCATTTTATATAAGTACCCCCCTTTTCCCTATCTAGATACCCATATACTGTGCTGTTACACCAGCATAGGTAGGATTTAAGGGTTAGATTTCATCATATATAGTTAGATATATCAGATAACATATACTGTGCTGGGGATTGGATAGGTATGGATGGAAGGGTAGATGTATCATTATATGATATAACAGATATCATATACTGTGCTGGTACCAGATATTTGGCCTAGGCAGGTTTGTCCTGTTAAGGTACGAATTATCAATATATGATACCATATATGTGCTGGTTACTGGCTAGGTAGGATGTAAGGGAGCAGATCTATCTCATATATGAGATATACTAGATCACATATATCTGTGCCTGGTTTCCCGTGTTACGGAACGGTAGTGACTGTAGGCTAGATTTAGCCATCATATAGTATAAAGATAACACCATATACTGCCGCCGCTGGTTACCAGATAGGCCTAGGATGTAAGGGTGAGATTTATCAGATATATGCTATAAGATACCAATACTGTGCTGCGTTACCAGATAGGTCGGACCTGTAAGGGGTAGATGTATCATATTATGCAGATAATAAACTATACTTTGGGTTCTGGTACAGGGAATAGTCGGATTTTTTGTACGGGAGATTTCCTCATCCCTCATATCAGATCATATAGTACCATATTACGTGCTGGTTACCGGATATAGTAGGATTAAGGGTAGAGTTATATTATATTAGTATATTCTAGATTATCATCTCAGTATATGTGATGTGGTTACGGGCCACTAGGTAGGACTGGAATGTGTAGCAGATTGTTAGATTTATCATTTAAGTATTATATAGATACCACTAATAACTGTCGCGGTCCAGATAGGTAGGTGAAGGTAGATTTATCATTATATAGAGATATAGATACACACTATACTGGCTGGTAACGCTAGGTTAGGATGTATAGGGCTGATTAATCATCTATATCAGATATTTATAGATTTTCCACATATACTGTGCTGGTTACGGATAGGCAGGATGTTTTCCCTGTAAGGTCCTAAGATTATCATCCCTATAAGATATATAGATATCATATACTGTGCTGGTTAAACAGATAGGGTCGGATGTCAAGTGGTAGATTTTCATTCATATAGACTCTATAGATACTCATATACTGTGATGGTACGGATATTGGTAGCGATGTAAGGGTAGCCACTTTATCATATTACTAGAATATACCGATACTTATAACTGTCTGATGGTTCACAAAGATAGTTAGGACTGTCAGGGGTTTTTTTAGATTTCCTTCATATATAGATATCATATCCTGTGCTGGTCTTACCAGATATTGGTAGGATGTAAGGCTCCTCAGATTTATCATAATGATATATCAGATAACCACATACTTCGTGTGGTTCCTACCCGGATGTAGCGTATGGATGTATGGGTAGATTTTTCATATTAGATAATAGATACCATATAACGTCGCTGGTTATTCAGATGAGGTAGGACCTGTTGAAGGGCTAGATTTATCCACTCATGATATATAGATTACATCTACGGTTTTTTTGTGCCGTCTTTTTACCGGATATGGTTACGGACTGTCAAGGTTTGATTTCACTATTCTATAGAATATAGATACCATATACGTGATCGTTACCAGATAGGTAGGATGTAAGGGTAGATTTATAATATATAGATATATAGTACCCAAATATACTGTGCTGGGTACCAGATAGGTAGGCTGTATGGTAGATTATTCATATATAGTATATAGATACAATATACTGATCGATGGTACCGGGAATAGGAGGGATGTTTTTCCCCCTTTCTTCCTCATTTTCCCCATGGGTTAGATTATCCCATCTATAGATTTTATAGTATACAATATACTGTGCCGGTTTAACAGATAGGTAGTGTAAGGTAGATTTATCAATCTATTTAGACCCGATTATAGCATATAACAAATACTGTGCTGGTTACGGCATAGGTAGGACTGTCTCAAGGTACTTCATGATTTATAATATAAGATATATAGATATTCATATACGGTGCTGGTTACAGATCGGTAGGATGTAAGGTAGATTCTCATCATATATGAAACAATATTTGTCGCTGGTGACTGGATAGTAGGATGTTAAGGGTTGATTTATTCCAGCATACCCTAGAACTATATAGATATCATTTATACCGTGCTGGTTACCTTAGCATAGGTAGGATATGTAAGGTAGACTCTTATCATAATTATCCAATGACCCCCCCTGTGACCTGGTTACTGCGAATAGGTACGGATGTAAGGGTATTCGGAAGTTATCCCATAGATAGGATACCAATACCGGTGAGGGTTACCAGATACGGTTTAGCTGCTAAGGGTGATGATTTATCATATCCATAGATATATAGATACCTATATACTGTGCTCCGGTTACAGATAGGTAGGAGCAAGGTTTTAGATTTTATCACCGATATAGATATAAGCTACCAATACTGTGTGCCGATTTACTCAAGTATAGGTTAGTGATTGTCAAGCGGTAGATTTATTCATTTTTATAGATTATATAGATCCATATACTTGTGGTTTTACCCGGGATTAGGTCTAGGAACCCACTGTTTACGGGTAGATGATCATACTATGATAGTATAGACCCTATCATATAACGTGTGAGTGACCGGTTAAGGCAGACCTAGGTAGGATTTGTACGGTAGGACCTTCCATCACTCATCATTTTGATACATAACTGTGCCGGTTACTGGATAGGTAGGACGTAAGGGGTTTCTTTTAGATTTACTCATCCATATATAGATACCATACTACTGTTGTGTGTTCCCGGACTAGGTAGGATTGTAAGGATTAGAATGAGTATCATATCATAGTTTATATAGATATATTATTACTCGTGCTCGGTTCACCAGAAGGTAGGTGTAAGGTATGATTATCATTATCATAGATATATAGATACCATAGACCTGTGCCATGGTTACTCGGATAGGTGGGGATGTAGGCGCTAGATTATCATATATAGAATTTTCTACCCCGATACCCCCCTTATTACGTGTGGTTACGGATTAGGTAGGAGGTAAGGGTATGATTTCCCACTATATCAGATCATATAGATACCATATACTGGCTTGGTTACGGATAGGTACGAGTAAGCGTTGTTAGATTATCATATATAGATATATCCGATATCACTATTTTAACTGGTGCGGTACGATAGGTAGGATGTAAGGTCGACTCCATCATTTATTATTTATACCCTATCACTGTGCCGGTGGCTTTACTGCCCGAAATAGGTAAGATGTCAAGCCGGTTAGATTCTATACTTACATACGATACCACTAGAATGTGCCTGTTCCCCCGTTTTAACGCGCTCCGGTAGATTGTCCTGTTAAGGATAGATTTCTCATATATAGTTATATAGAGATCATATTTCAGGTGTGGTTACCAGATAGGTAGGATTGTAAGGGTAGATTTATCAACCATCCTAGATATATACCGATCACCATATCGGTGCTGCCCGTTACAGATAGTAGGATGTAAGGTAGAGTTTCATTTACATAGAATATAGATTTACCCATATACTGTTGCCTGGTTACGGTCTATTGGCTTTAGGATGTAAAGGGTAAGAGTTATCATATATAATGATATTAGATTACCATAGACTGTGCTGGCTGTTACACACGGATCGTAGACCTGGATAGCCGGTCGAGTCACTTATATCTCGATATATAGATTACCATATACTCGTGCTGGTTCACGGGATAGGTAGGATTGTCCCCTTTTTTCTGTAGGTGTAGATTTGTAGATTAACGATTATATAGCTACACATTTATAGTTGCTGGTTACCGGATATCGGGAGGTTACTCTGTAAGGGTGATTCATATACGATAGATTATCTATAGAGACCATTATTACTGTGCCTGCGTAACCGGATAGGTAGTGATGGAAGGGTAGATTATCATATATAGATATATGCAGAGTTTCACTACCTGTGCTGGTTACAGGATAGGTAGGATGTAAGGTGTTAGGAGTGTATGCATATATTAGTATCAGATATTCCAACAATGTGATGGTTACTCGGATACCTTTTCCCCCCCCCCCGGTAGGACTCCCTTCGTCCCCTGTAAGGGTAGATTTATCATATAGATACTATAGTATTTACCATATACTGTGATTGGCTACCAGATAGGGTAGGATGAAGGGTAGTAGATTTATCATATTATGCGTACCTCACCTAAGATAGATCACCTATACTGTGCGCCGTTACCAGATAGGTAGGACGGTCAAGGGTAGATTTATCATATATAGATATATAGGTACATTATTTACTGTGCCGTGTCCGTACAGATTAGTGTCGTGATGTAAGGGTAGATTATATAATAGATATATTAGATCACCATATTACTTGTGCTGGTTCCACACAGCCATAGGAGCCGATTGTAAGGGTAGATTTCATCATATTATAGATATCGACGATTCCAACTAATGTGCTTGGTTACGCGATTAGGCAGGATTTGTAAGGGTTGATTTATCGTATCCATTTCCCGATACTATAGATCATATACTGTGATGCGGTTACTCAGATAAGGACGGATGTAAGGTGGTTAGCTAGATTTATTTATACTATAGATACTACGCACTATCCATAACTGTGTCTTGGTACCAGATAGGTAGGATGTAAGGCCGGCCAGATTATCCCATATTTATATAAGATACCATATACAGGTCGCTGGGTTACCAGATAGGTAGCGATGTAAAAGGGTAGATTTATCCTTAATATAGGATAGATTAGCATTACATACTATACTGTTTGCTGGTTATCCAGGAAGGTTAGGATGTACGGGAGTTTTATTTCATATATAGATATATAGATTACCATCTACCCTGTGCCTGGTCCCAGATAGGTAGGATGTCAAGGTTAAGATTTATCATATATAGAATTATTAGATACCATCACTGTGCCTGCGGGTATCCTAGACGAGCTAGGATGTAAGGGCTAGATTTCTACACGATATGTTTATTAGATACTTTATACGATACGACCATATTCTCTATTACTGTGCTGTTTTGGTTATCCGGATATGGTAGGATTTTATGTTGTTAGGGTAAGATTGATTTTCATACTATAGAACATATACTGTGCCGGTACCGGGATTTTAGGTTTGCGATGTAAGGTAGATCTTGATCATATATGATACTATAGATGCCAACAATATGAATGTGCTGCCGCTTACCGGATTAGGTAGGATGTTAAGGTGTAGATATTATTCCATATATAGCATATATAAACTACAATTATACTGTGGTGGTTACCGCCGAAGGTAGGACTGAAGGGTTTAGATTATCTATATATTTAGTATACATGCATCATATGACTGTGCTGCCCCCCGCGTACATGAGATATGGTCGGGATGTAAGGGTAGATTTATCATACTAGAGATATATAGATACATATACTGTTTTTTTCTTCCATTTTGGGCTCGGTTACCGCGATTAGGTGAGGACCTTGTACACATGGTAGATCTTATCATATATAGATCATTTTATTTTTTAAATACCAATTACTGTGGGGGTTTACCGGCATATCGGTAGGATGTAAGCGGTAGATTTTTTATAATATTACGCAGATAACAATCATACTGCCTGCTGGACCCGGGCCAGGTAGGACGGTTTCCGCGTCCTTTTTCGCCTTTTACTTTGTGATGCGCTGACCCGGTTGCCATGCGAAACTCCTCCGTTTCCGTCTATGTTTTGCTCGGAATTTAGCCCTGGCCGTAATTTCTCGGGTTTCCCTGCCGCTTTTTTCGCTTTTTGACTGGGCGCCGCTCCGCCCCACCCCCTCGTCCCACGACTCACCTTCAGATCCTTACCCCAGCTTGTGCCGAAGTCCGCGGGTCCCCTCTGAGCTGCCCTTTTTGCTTGTCCGTTTGGCTGGGAACCCTTGGGGTGGGGCGCTCCCCCCTTGGGTAACACTCCCGCCCTTTGCCGCTTTCTTTTTCTCCTTACCGTCCCTCTTTCTTTTTCTTCTCCCTCGTACTCCCTCTCTTCCTTTCTTTTCTTTCCTTCCCCCTTGTGTTTTTCCCTTTTTTTTGCTCCCGCCTTTCTTCCCTGCCCCCCCCTCCCCTCGGCTCTTTTTGTACTCTTTCCCCTTCCTCCCTGTTCAACAGGTTTCCCCGCGTAGATTTTTATATATAGAGATGATATAGATTACCATCTATGCCTGCTGGTTAACGGATACGGTGGATTGTCCACGGCCCGCTAGGATTTCATTCACTATAGAGGATATCATATGATACCCCATTCCTATACTGTGCTGGGCGTTAACCGGATAGGTAGGATGTGTAAGGCGTAGAGCTTATCATCTATAGATTAATGTAGATAAAATCCCTCCGTTTGCCCGGTTACAGGATAGCGTAGGCTGAAGGGTTAGACTTATCATATAGAGATTATAGATACGATATCAACTGTGCTGGTTACGGATAGGTAGGAGTATGGTAGATTTATATATTAGATATATAGATACCATATAGTGTGATGGTTTAACGGATAGGTGGATGTTAAGGGTTCTATGAGTTATACATATTGTATATTAGATACCATATACGGTGTGGTATAGTGTAAGGCGAAGGATTTTTTTTGTAAGGGTAGTATCTTTTCTAAACCGTGCCTTTAATTGAGGTGTTTGACGTAGAGACGCGTGGAATAGTTATTTCCTTTAGAGATTGGGAGCCACAAGAGATGAAAGGGTTAAGGTTGAGCAGCCCCTCCCCGAAGTCAGTGGGAGTGGGTGGGTCTGTACAGGAGCGGTGTTTCTGGAGATGATCGCCCGAGGTGGCGCTACGGGCATGGAACATATGGGGAGAATGAGATGAGGATATAGAAGGAGTTTCCAGGTGCAAGTACAGAGCAAAGGATGGAAATGGTTAGGACTGATAGGATTATATAAATGAGCGGTTTAAAATCACGGGAAGGCCTAGGCTGTGTGTGTTCGGGCCTTCAGAGGGCATCTCTCGGATCCCGCGTTAATTATGACGATTTTCTCTATTTTTGCGAACAATAAGTTGTGGCGAGTTAAGTATTAGGAATGGAGGGCGTGCGAGAGGTGTGGGATGGAAGCAGGAAGAACAGTAAGTAGTAGGGTTACAATAGTCCAGGTGTGTGTAGGATGAGAGCAGCATAAGCATTGCGGTGGTGGGGAGAGAGAGAAAGGACAAGTAGATTTTGGCTTGATGGCGAAGGGATAGAAGCAGAAGTTTTCGCAAATAGTAATGTGGTAGAAAAGGAGGTAGAGAGGAATCAATAATGACCCTAGGCAGGGGGTCTGATGGCTCGGGGAAAGGGGGGAGGTCAACATGAGATGTAGATATGAAGATTGGGACGAGGACCATCGTTTAGGTGGGAAAACGATCAGTGCAGTTGTAGAAATGCATGTAATTTGCCGGTTAGAGTTGAGATTATCCGGAGGACTTTTTGAAGAGATGGCATCGGAGCCGTCAGAGACACCAGCAATGATGATAGTTGGGGAGCTCTGCAGCCAAGCGGGATTCAAGACACATTTCCGGATAAGCCAAAAAGTCTAAAGATGTTCTTGTGACCTTGATTCCTACAATAGTCACCAGAAATTGTGTTACAAGTTACGTAGAATACATAGGTACAGAGCGGCAGGGGGAGGATGGAGTTATGATATGTGACGTCTGTGCCAGAGTAATTTCCATTGTCTCCGTAGTAGATGGGGACTGTTGGGGGTGGTAGGAATGGATTTACCATGACTCGACCCCCTTCTCCTCGGTTAAGACCCGACGAGGACCATCCGGGCCGTCTCTAGATACAGTCACCACCCAGACAGAGAGACGGATTATCATCCACTGTTACTTACCAATCACGGATTGGGACACACCCACCTCTCCAGTCAGCAGGTGGACCTGCAGGATCCTTCCAACATACAGTCAGTGCAGCTCTGTGGGACGCAATCCCCAGACTTCTTCATAACAATGTAGTCCTGGGGATTGGGACGGATAGGTAGGATGTAAGGGTAGATTTATCATATATAGATATATAGATATATAGATACCATATACTGTGCTGGTTACCAGATAGGTAGGATGTAAGGGTAGATTTATCATATATAGATATATAGATACCATATACTGTGCTGGTTACCAGATAGGTAGGATGTAAGGGTAGATTTATCATATATAGATATATAGATACCATATACTGTGCTGGTTACCGGATAGGTAGGATGTAAGGGTAGATTTATCATATATAGATACCATATACTGTGCTGGTTACCAGATAGGTAGGATGTAAGGGTAGATTTATCATATATAGATATATAGATGCCACATACTGTGCTGGTTACCAGATAGGTAGGATGTAAGGGTAGATTTATCATATATAGATATCATATACCGTGCTTGTTACCAGATAGGTAGGATGTAAGGGTAGATTTATCATAATAGATAGCATATACTGTGCTGGTTACCGGATAGGTAGGATGTAAGGGTAGATTTATCATATATAGATATATAGATATCATATACTGTGCTGGTTACCGGATAGGTAGGATGTAAGGGTAGATTTAGGAAGGTAGGATGTAAGGGTAGATTTATCATATATAGATATATAGATACCATATACTGTGCTGGTTACTGGATAGGTAGGATGTAAGGGTAGATTTATCATATATAGGTAGGATGTAAGGGTAGATTTATCATATATAGATATATAGATATCATATACTGTGCTGGTTACTGGATAGGTAGGATGTAAGGGTAGTTTTATCATATATAGATATCATATACTGTGCTGGTTACCGGATAGGTAGGATGTATATGATATCTATATATGATAAATCTACCCTTACATCCTACCTATCCGGTGATAGATAGATACGATAGAAGAAATAGATGGTAGATAGATAGATAGATAGATAGACAGACAGACAGAAGAGACGGAGAGAGAGAGAGAGAGATGCAGAGATGAGGACAGACAGATAGATCGATGATAGATAGATGGATAGATAGATGGACGAAGATAGAGAGAGAGAGAGGAGATAGACAGTAGATAGATGATTAGAGAGATGGATAGAAGATAGATAGAATAGATAGATAGATCGGATAATAGATAGATAGATAGGATAGGATTATGTGATAGACTAGATAGATAGATGATAGATAGATGGGTAGATAGAATGAAGATAGGATTAGCAGGAGTAAGAGAGAGAGAGAGAGATAGATAGACAGATAGATAGATGATAGATAGATGGATAGATAGATAGATAGACAGATAGATAGATAGGATAATAGATAGATAGATAGATAGATAGGATTATAGATAGATAGATAGATAGATAGATGATAGATATGATAGTAATAGTAGATTGATTATAGATAGATAGACTAGATAGATAGTAGTAGATTAGATTATAGAAGATGATAGATAGAGTAGATAGATATGATAGATTAGATAGATAGATACTAGATAGATAGATGATGATAGTAGATTAGATAGATAGATAGAGGGATGGATGGAGGATGGCATGGGATCGAACAGATAGAGTTAGAAGATAATAGAAGCTGGATAGAAGATAGATAGATAGATAGATAGATAGATAGATAGATAGATAGATAGATAGATAGATAGATAGATAGATGATGGATGGATGGATGGATAGATAGATAGATAATAGATGGATAGATAGATAGATAGGATGATAGATAGATAGATAGATGATAGATATATAGATAGATAGATAGATAGATAGATACTAGATAGATAGATGATAGATAGATAGATAGATAGATAGATATAGATGATAGATAGATAGATAAGATATAGAGGAAGATTAGACAAGATAGATCGCTAGAGAATAGATAGATAGCATAGATAGATTAGATAGATAATAGATAGCATAGATAGATAATGATTAGGTAGTAGATAGATGATAGACAGTGCTGACAGATAGATGGATAGCACTAGATATGTAGATAGATAGATAGATAGATAGAAGATAGATAGATGCGTGATAGATAAGATATGATAGATAAGATGAAGATAGATAGAGTACTAGATGATAGATGATGATAGATTAGATAGAAATAGATGAAAGATAGTAGATAGGACAGACAGACAGATGATAGATTATTCAGATAGATAGACCCCACAGATGATGGATTCTAGTAGATGTGATAGGACAGAAGCAGTGGATAGATTATATTTTTAGAAGAGATAGTAGATAGATATAGATGATAATAGACAGACAGACAGATAGATAGATAGAAGATAGATAGATAGATAGATGAAGATAGATAGAGAGATAGATAGATAGATAGATATAGTAGATGATGGATGGATGGATGAGAAGATAGATAGAATAGATGGATAGATAGATAGATCGGACTGATAGTAGATAGATAGATGATAGATATAGATAGATGGATTAGATAGATAGATAATAGTAGATGAGATGATAGATAGATGATAGATAGAAGTAGATAGATTAGTTAGTAGATTCGATATAGTGATAGATAGATAGATAGTATAGATGATAGATAGATAGATAGATTGAGAGACTAGAAGATTAGATGATAGATAGATAGATAGATGATAGACAGATGCTGAGCTAGATAGATCACTAGAATAAGATAGATGATAGTAGATGTAGAGTAGCATAGATGCTGACTGATAGATTAGATATAGATGATAAGATAAGAAGCTAGACTACTAGATAGGATAGTAAGATGATGAGATTAGATAGATAGATAGACAGACAGAACAGGATGCAAGGATTGATAGATAGACACAGATGATGGATTATTAGATAGATAGATAGATTGATAGACAGACAGACAGATGATAGATTATTATTTATTAGATAGATAGATAGATAGATAGATATAGATGATAGATAGACAGATAGATAGATAGATAGATAGATACTAGATAGATAGATAGATAATAGATAGATAGATAGATGATAGATTAGATAGATAGTGAGATAGATAATAGATAGATTAGATAGATCTGAACTTAGATAGATAGATGAAAGATAGATAGATAGACAGACCGACAGGCGATAGATTATAGATAGATAGATGACACATGATGATAGATATTAGATAAGAGATAGATTGATAGACAGACGACAGAGATGATCTATTATTATTTATTAGATAGATAGATAAAAAGATAGATGATGATAGTGATAAAAAAGATAGATGATAAGATGAGAGATATCATGATAGAAGAGGATAGAGAGATAGGTAGATACGATATATGGATAGCACAGGATGAGATGAGATAGGAGCTTGTAAGATTATAGACATGATGAGTAGATAGATAGATAATATGAATCATAGAGGATAGATATAGAGACAGATGACTGATAGAGATGAGATAGATAGATATAGAATAGATAGATGATAGATCGATGATAGAAGAGATAGATAGATAGAAGATAGATAGAGAGCAGATAGATGGCAAATGATGATAGCGAGAGATAGATAGACATATGATAGATAGTAAATAGTGTTATAAGAAGTATAGACAGATGATAGATAGATAGATAGATAGACAGATTTAGAGTGATAGATTATATAGATAGATGATAGAAGGACAGATGATAAGATTGATAGATAATGACACAAGTCAAATCAAACGTGTTATAAAGCCCACTCCCACTTCTGGACAAGGCGGGCGGCATTGGAATTTGTGTCAGGTGGCAAAAAGTCTAGAGAGCGGACCGATTGTACTCTCTGTGCGTTTACAAAGATGGAGATGGGGGTCAAGTGCAATTGGTAACGATCCCTACCCCCACATCCACTAATCTATACGGAGACTAGTTAAGGAAATTATCTTGTGCTTAGATCAGGTCACTCATTATCCTCCCCCATGCAGTCGGGTACTATGTTATTCTATAAGGTGTAACTACAATATAATTTGGACTAGGAGGGTAACAAGGGCAACAAACATCTTAGATTTAGTGGGATTATTCCTGAAATGTTGCATTGATCCCCGGGCAGGCGCAGATCTCCCAACTCTCACTGCATGTGTCTCTGACTGCCTCCATTGCCATCTCTCTCTGGATATCTCAACTTACCGCAAATTAAATCTTTCTAAACTGAAACTGAGAGGTTTTCCCACCAAACGTCCTGTCCCATTCGTTCTCCATTCTTGTTGACAATCCCCCCAATTTCCCCTATCCAATCAGCACGCTGCCTAGGGGTTAATTATTGCATTCCTCTCTCTCTTTTCTAACCACATTTTAAACTATGTGCGAAAACTGCTGCTCTTCCTTCGCAATATAGCCAAAATCTACTTGTTCCTTCTCTCCCAACACCGCAATTGGATTAGCATGCTCTCATCCGAATCACACACTGGACTATTGTAACGACTACTTACACTGGTCTTCCTGCTCCCACCTCTCTCCCTTCAGTATTTACTTAACTTGCCACACGTTATTGTTCGCCTCTCCAATTAACCGGATCCTAAACCTATCCTCTGTACCGAACAACAACTGGCCCCGTTAAACGTCATTGTATATAAATCTTCTACTACCGTAAGTTTACAGCCCGTTGCTCTGCTGCACCTCCTTGCTTATATTTCCTCTCTAGTCTACCCATATGTTTCATGCCCGTACCTCGATCATCTCAGAACCAGCTCCGGTACCGACCCCACTCACCACTGCTCCTCTCACCTTAAACTTTCTCTCTTGTGGCTCAATCCTCTGGGAATTCTAGTCCACTCTCTCTACGTCAAGAAACCTAATATTAGCAGGTTTTTAAATCGTACCCTTACATGCCTACCATCCGGTAACCAGCACAGTATATGGTATCTATATAGCTATATATGATAAATCTACCTTAATCACTATCCGGGAACAGCACTAGTATATGGATCTAATATCTATATATGATAAATTTACCATACATCCTCGACCTATCCGGTAACCAGGCACAGTATATGGTATCGATCTATCTATAAGATAAAGTACCTTACATCCTACCTATCCGGTACCGCGCACAGTATTATGTATTATATATTATATATGATAAATCTACCCTTACATGCATACCATCCGGTTAACCAGCACAGTATATGGTATTTATATTCTATATGATAATCTCCCTTACATCCTACCTATCGGTTAACCCGCCACAGTTCTATGGTATCATATATTATAGATGATAACTCTACCCTTACATCGACCTATACGGTAACCAGCACAAGGATATGTATCTATAATGATAAATCTACCCTTACATCCTACCTATCCGGTAACCAGCCACAGTATTATGGTATTTAATATACTATATATGATAAATCTACCCTTAAACCTACCTATCCGGATAAACCAGCACAGGTATATGGTAATCTATATAGTTAGATATTGATAAATCTACCCTTAGAACATCCTAACGAGCCGTGTCAACAAGCACAGTATATGCTATCTAAATATTATATAGATAAATCTAACCTTACAGTCTACCTGATCTGGTAACAGCACAGTATATGTACTCTATAATCTTGAAATGATAAAATCGTTACCTCTTAATCCTACTATCCAGGGTAGCCAGCACAGTATAGTGTATTGATTATATCGTAGATATGATAAATCTACCCTTACATCCTACCTATCCGGTAACCAGCACAGTAATGGTATCTATATATCTATATATGATAAATCTACCCTAAATCCTACCTATCCGGTAACCGGGCACAGTATATGTATCTATATATGATAAATCATACCCTACATCTAACTATACGGTAACCAGCACAGATATGGTATTCTATTTGTATGTATCTATATATGATAATCTACCCCACATTACCTACCTATTGGTAACAGACACGTATATGGTAATCTATATATCATATATGAATAAATCTACCCTTACATCCTACCTAGTTGGTAACAGCCAGTGTATGGTTCTATATTCTATATAGTGATAAACTACCCACTTACATCTCTACCTATCGGTAACCAGCACAGTATATGTGTATCTATTATATTATATACTGATAAATCTACCCTGACATCCTACCTATTCGGGTAACCACGCACAGATATGATCTATTATCTATAAGTGATAATCTACCATTACATCCTACCTATCGGTAAACCAGACACAGTATATGGTTATCTATATGATCTATATATGATAAATTACCCTTACATCCTCCTATCGGTAACGCCACGACAGTATATGATATCTATATCTATATAATGATAAAATCTACCCTTAATCCATACATATCCGGTAACCAGCACAGTTAGAATATGAACTATATATTATATATGATAAATCTACCCTTACTCCTACCTATCCTGGTAAACCAGCACAGTATATGGTATGGCTATATATCTATATATGTATAAATCACCCGTAATCCTTAACTATCCTGGTAACCAAGCACAGTATATGTGTATTCTATATGATATGATAAATCTACCCTTACAATCCTACCTATCCCATGGTAAACAGCACAGATATGGATATCATATATCTATATCTGATAATCTTACCCTTACATTCCTACTATCCGGTAACCAGCACAGTATAATGTATCTAATATCTATATATGAATAAAAATATCCCCACTGTACCAACCTACCTATCCGGTAACCAGCCACAGCTATATGTATCTATATACTATATAACTGATAAATTAACCCTTACATTCTACCTATTCCGGTAACAAGCACAGTTATGGATATCTTATTATATATATATGATAAATCTACACCTTACATCCTCCTATCCGGTAACCAGCCACAGATCGTATATGTATTTTATATCTATATATGATAAATCTACCTACCCCCCTTAATTTTCCTCTCTCGGTAACCAGCACAGGATATGTATTATAGTGAACTCATCAATACCTATCCTACGCATATAGGTACTATAGGAAGATACTACCTTACATCCTACCCTATCCGGATACCGACACATGCTATATTATCTATATATGATTAAATCTACCCTTACATCCTAAAACATCTGGTAACCAGCACAGTAATATGGGATCTATATTCAATATATGATAAATTACACCTTACATTCCTACTATCTGGGAACCAGCACAGTTTATGGTATCTATAATCTATATATGTAAAATCTACCCTTACATCCTAACCTATCAGGTAACCAGACAGTTATGGTATCTATATACTCTATGATAGAAATATTAAATCTACATCCCTACTTATCTCGGTAACCGCACAGTATATGGTATCTTATATATCTAATATATGATAATTACCCTTACATCCTCCTATCGGGACCAGCAGTATATGTATTCTATCATATCTATATATGATTAAATCTACCCCTTACACTAATGCCTTATCTGGTAACCAGCATAGTATATATAGAGCTATATCTTATATATAAATACTACCCTTACATCCAACTATCGTGTGTAACGACCAGCACAGTTATTGGTATATCTATATATCATATATGATAAATCTACCCTTCATCCACCATCGGGAACCAGCCACAGTCTATGGATATCTATATATCTATATATGATAAATCTACACTTACATCCTACCTATCTGGTAAACCAGCACAGTATATGGTATCTAATATCTTATTATTATGAACAATCTACCCTGTACATCCTACCTATCTGGTTAACCAGCACAGTAGGATATATAGATATCGATTATATGATAAATCTTACCCTTACCATTCCTACCTATCATGGTAACCAGCCCAGTTATGATATCTATAATCTAATATGATAAATCTACCCTTACATGCACTACCTATCGGTAACCAGCACGTGTATATCGTGTATCTATATATTATATATGATAAATCTACCCTTACATCCTACCATCCGGTAACCAGCACAGTGTATGGTATCTATATATATCTATATATGATAAAATCACCCTTACATCCATGCCTATCCGGTACCAGCCACAGTGTGTGTATCGAGTATATCTATTATATGTAAATCTTACCTACATCATACCTATCCGGTAACAGCCACAAGTGATATGGTATCATAATCTTATATATGAAAATCTACCCTTAATTCCTACCTATCCGCGTAACCGGACAGCCAGTATATGAGATCATTTTCTATATATGATAATCTACCCTAACCTCCTACCTATCCGGTAACCAGGCCAAGTATATGGTCATCTATATAATCTATAATGAGATAAATATTACCTTACATCTACCTATTGGTAACCAGCAAGTATATGGTACTCTATATTCTATATATGATAAATACTACCTCTATACAATCTACCTATGCTACGGTAAAAGACAAAGCACAGTTCCTGGTATTTCGAGTATGTATCTAATATCTGATAAAATCTACATTAGACCCGAAAGATTTCCCTACCTATCTGGTAACCGCAAGTATATGGATCTATATATCCATATCTATGATAAATCGACCTACCTCCTACTATCATGGTAACCAGCACAGTATTGATATCTATATAAGCTATGTACTGAAACACTCTACACTTACATCCTACCTATTCGGTCAACCCGCACAGAGGGATATAATGAACTACTTCAATCTTACCTATCCGATCTATATATGTCATCGTTACACGCATATCTCCACTGAACCTCTCCTTCAGGATCCCAGCACAGTCGTATGGGAATCTTATATCTATGATATGATAAACACCCACTGACATGACCTAGCATCCGTGTAACACGCACCGTATCTGTGAGATGCATATATATCTAACTTATGTAATCAAATTACCTAGTACATCCACCATTCGGTGGCTTACAGACCTAGTTCACAGATTAGGGTATATAAAATAATATATGATAAATTCTACGGCTTAATCCTACCCTATGCTGGTAAACCGCCACATATATGATAATCATTATAACTTATATGAATAAAATCTATCCTTTAATCATACTATTCCGGTAACCAGCACAGAATGATATATATCTATATATTGATAAATTACCCTAACATCCTACCTATCGGTAACCAGCACAGATATGGTATCTATAAGTAAGATATGATAAATTACCTTACATCCTACTGATTGGTAACCAGCACAGGGATGGTTATATGATTCATAATATATCTATGTACATCCTACCTTCGAAACAGGATCTAAATAAAATATCTACCTCACTATTACCGGTAAACCAGCACAAAGTATATGGTAATCTTATATCCATAGATATGACAAATCTACCCTTACATCCTTACTATCGGTAAACAGCACAGTATATGGATCTATATATCTATATATGATAAATTCTAACCATTACATCCTACCATATCGGTAAACCAGCACAGTATATGGTATCTATATATCTATAGTATGATAAAATCTAACCCTTACATCCATACCTATCCTGGTAACCAGCACAGTATGGTTCTTATCTATATATGTAAATCTACCCACAGCTACCAACTATCCGTAACCAGCACAGTATATGGGTCATATACTATATATGAACTAAATTCACCTTAACATGTCCTACCTATCTGGTAACCAGCACATATATGGTATCTATATATCGTATATATGATAAATCTACCTGTAACATCCTAACCTATCTGGGTTAACCAGAACAGATATGGATATTATAAACTATATGATAAATTCTACCCTTACATCCTTACCTATCGGTAACAGCACGAGTATAGTTATTATAATCGATTAATGATAAAATCTACCAGTTACATCTCTACGCATCTGGTAACCAGCAAAAGTATATGGATTCTAAATTATAGATGAAATTGACCTCTACATCTATACTACGGTAACAGACACAGTAATGGATTCATATTCTTATATATGATAAATCTACCCTACATCCTACTTCTCGGAACCAAGCACAGATATGGTATCGTATATATCGATATATGATAAACTAACCTACATCCTACCTATACGGTTAACCAGGCACAGAGGGTATGGTATCTATATTATATAGTATGATAACATCCATGACATCCCTACTATGCGTAACCAGCAACAGTATATGGCTAATCAATCTATTATATGATAACATCTATCCTTACATCCATACCATATCGGTAAAATAGCACAGTAATGGTATCTATATATCTAATATCAATTACCCTTAATCCTACCTTCCGTAACCGAGCAAAGTATATGGTAGTCATAGCTACTATGGATAAAATCACCTACATCCCTACCTATCTCGGTAACCTAGCACAGTATTGGTATATATATCTAATATGATAAAATCTACCCTTACATCCTAACATAAAAATTCCGGTAACAAGCACCAGTAATGGTCATCTAATCTATATGATAAAATCTACCCTTACATCCCTACTATCTGGAACCAGCACAGTATATGGGTATCTATATAATACTATATATGATCAATCTACCCTTACATCCCTACCTGATTCTGGTAACCAGCACACATTATGAGTATCTATATACTATTATATGTAAAATCTACCATTACATCCGACCTATCTGGTAACCAAGGCACAGTATGATGTATCTATATATGATTACAATATACCTTACACTCTACCTATCAGTAAAAACGACAGTTATTATGTCAATGCATGATAAGATACTCCTTACCATCCTACCTATCGGTAACCAGCACAGTATATGTATTGCTATATATCTATATATGTAAATCTACCCTTACATCCTACCGCTATCGGTAAACCAGACCGTATATCCGGTATCTATATATCTAATAGTGATAATCTAACCCTAATACATTACCTATCTCGTAACCGCACAGTATATGGTTATCATATATCTATATATGATAAATCTACCTTAACTCCTACCTATCTGGTAAACTCAGCACAGTATATGTATCTATATATTAACTATATATGATAAATCTACTCTTACATCCATACCATATGGTAACCAGCACAGTATATGGTATCTATTGTATATATGATAAATCTACCCTGACATCCTACCTATCCGGTAACCGCACAGGCTATGGGTACTACTATATATATGATAAATCTACTTACATCCTACCTATCTGGTAACCAGCAGAAGTATGCTATCTTATATATCTATAATGATGAAATTTTACCATTACATCTACCTTCGGTCACCCCAGCACAGTTTGGTATTCTATATATTGCTATCAAATAACTCCTGACATCCTACCTATCCGATAACCGCAACAGTATATGGTATCTTAATTCTATATATGATA